>JAEMWC010000128.1:140000-145000 GCA_016490735.1 Pachyseris speciosa
CGGGAGGGCCCCACCTGCATTCTCTTTCCCAAAATGCTTTTCACAAGGTTGATGGCAAGGGGATCCCCGATGGAAGCCAGCATTCCAAGAAACCCGCCATACTGCGCGGTTCCTCCACCGCGAACCATTCCTTTCCCAACCAAGTATTTTTCGATCCCTTTTCAGTGGTCAGGCGACAACATTTGCGCAAGTTTGAAAAGCTCAACTTCCCGCGGCCCGTGGTTTTTCCCGAAAATTTTCTTCAAAGGTTTTTCCGCACCGAAACTCAGCCCTGCGGTCGCCAAAGCTTTGGCGGCAGATTTGGCCGCAGGCATAAGCAGCGGCCGCGCCAAACTGAACACTGTCGAAAAGATTCCCACCACTCTGCGCCATCTTTTCAATCTGAGTTTGGAAAATCTTGAGATCCGCGCCGCGTTTCTCACTGGCGGCTTTCCGCATGTGCTTTATTTGGGTGCTTGTCAAAAGAAGGGCGTTGCCATGCCCAATTTGTTCGGGTTTGACCCGCAGAGTCACAGCCGTTCGCGTGGCAACAGGCCCATCGGAGAGCGTGATTCGAAATGGAGAGTCCGTCGTTGCCATCTCATACTAAAGAAAAGAATTTTCTGTCTCAACCCACAACCAACTCGTTCCCAATCTGTTTGATCACGAACTCTTCTTCGTTCAAGACGGCGGCGAAGATGATGTAATCTTGGGCATTGGCAGCTTCTTTCAGCCGATAATGCAGAACCAGTTTCTTTGCGTCGCCCGTCATGTTTTCTTTGGTCGCGCGGAGGTCAAAGAAAACAACGGAGTAAAGAGACAAATAGTTGTTCACACTGATTTGGGTTCCAGAATTGGGGTCATTCTTCCTGTAGTGAGACTCGATCAAGTCGCGCCGGATGCGAGCCTGGTCCTCTCCGTCGTAGTCGAGCTCGGGATAGTTAACCGAACCATACTGCAGTCGGCAAGTGCTCAGTTTCGCAGAATCGTCTCCGTCGAGGTCGAACGTGTCAAAGCTGTACGGGTTGTAAGACAGAGCGTTTTGTTTCCGCGACTGTTGGAAGAAGATGAAGACATGTTTTGCGTTCTTGACACCGGGGGAAATCTGCCACTGCCCAACTGCATCCCTTCGGGCAGCGCTCAGGACCAATGTTTCCTGTAAGAAGGTCCATGTCGTCGCTTTCAGAAACTGTTCATTCATCAGTCTTTGTCCTTCTGGCGCAAGCTCCAGTTTTGGAACCCACAACTCCAACTTTTTGACCACAATAGGCCCTTTGCAGCTGGGGTCACGTGACCAAATTTTACCTAGAAAACTTTTATATTATGGGCTATAACTTAAAGAATGCCAGAAATGGAAAGAGCGCATCGAAAATACCAATATGGCCAAGTTTGAGCCCCCTGGAATGAAAGAGTAAGTTTATAAGACAGTTTGAATTTTCGGAAAATTTGGAAGTTTTGTATGGGAAATGTTGCTGGTGAGCAAGGTCTTGCTCTCCACCAACATTTTCCATACAAATCTTCTTATTCTCTAAAAACTTCAGACTGTCATAAAATCTCATCTTTTAATGATGGGGGCCTCAAATTTGGCCATTTTTATATTCCCAACATGCTTTTTCCATTTCTGGCATTTGTTAAGCTATAGCCCATAATTTTATGAAAAGTAGGTCACGTGATGGCTTAGCTGCAAAGGGCCTATTCTCCGCCCGGTGTTGTCATTCTGGAAAATCATTTCGGCGTCGTCCTGCAACACGATTTCGAACTCAAGTTGCATCGGGGGAAGAAGCATGTTCCACAACTCCGCCAAGAACGAGCAATGTTTGAGAGGGATCATGATTTTCACCATTCCGGCCCCCCTTGAAAGTTTGTGTGGGTGGCGGTTTGTGTGGGTGTGTTTGGGTGGGGTGGCGGGATTCGTCACAGTCGTGTTGTCGGTGTCGAGATACCAAAACTCATCCTTTGCCACGCTCCTCGAATAAACGTCGTATTACTCCAACAGCGTTTTGATGAATCGCACATTGTGGACGCCGTTCGTCTCATAAAGTTTCTTGCCTGCGGATTGCACAGTCAGTCTTGATCAGTGAGAAAGAACCATTGACTGGGCCGTCTGTGCATTGTCCGCAATGTTGGCCCCATCGGCAAGAGCTTCAAACCGGTACTCGACGTTGAAGTAGGCGTTGTACCAGTCGTAAACAACATCCCGGTCTCTTGAAAAGAACTTTAGCCCCTTCTTCGGCTGGTGTTGCGCATTTCCCGGGAGCTGGAGTGGCGTGTCAAGATTGATCCGCTCGTAGTCCACCTTCTCGAGATTTTTCGGAGATCTGAACCAAGCCATGGCGTATACAACCAAAACAAATTTCAAAGACAATTGGCCAAAATTTGGGTAAGCTTCCACATTGCATCTTCCCCCTTTGGCCGCGCCGTTCGCTTCCACAACAGTTGTCGGATTTTTTTCGCTCCTCTTTCTTCTGTGTTCGGAGGGCTCGCCTCTTTGGGGGGTTTCACTGGCAGGGGTTCAATGTGTTTCGCCGGCTTCACAATCTTTGGCCCAGCGTCCATGAGCTCGTCGCGAATCACGCCCGTCCCTTTGTGCATGTAGCGATACCACCCGGCCTGTGGGTCGAAGATTTTCATCCACTCACTCAGGTTGTTAATCGAGGCACAATATACACCCAAATGAAATTTCAAACCGCGGCGGGAACCTCTCGAATCACAAGAGCCAAAGCCACGTCTGCTCCGTTGAGGTCCAGAATGTTTTTTCTCCCATCTGTGATGCGTATTCGGATTGAGTCTATCCGTCCTCCGCCGACGGGGTGGAATTTGAGGCGCAGGTGCTCTTTTTGAAAGGGATAACTAACTAGCAGGTCCACAACGGAAATGCTGAACAAAACGTCGTTCGCCACATCGTTCACCTTCCTTGTGATCAAGTCACAGTGAGGAAAAACCCAATCCACACCCCTCGTGATGTTGGCGATCCTGTCTCCAACGAAACTTGTCGTGCCTGTTAAAATCTTTTTGTCGAAGCCCAGCAGTTCGGCGAACTTCCCGTCAGAAAGGTCGAGCTCGTAGTTTTTGTCGACCCCGATCACAACTCGGTAGATTGTCAAATCAAAGTAAAGATTGAAAATATGTTTTTGTTCTTCTTTCGCGGCAGAGGGGTTGACTAACCCCGTATGTGCTTTCAAATACAAGGCGATGTTGGAGTACCCATACATCCCATCGGGAAACGTCAAAGTTTTCCAGGCTTCACCCTTCTTTCTCCATCTCAGCTGGTGGTTGTTGTACTGCGCCGCCACGTTGTGCCAAGAATAGGTGATTGTGATCAGCTCGTCAAGGACGGCTTCATAGTTCCGCGTTGGGTCGAGCTCGATCGGAGGGTGGAAATGCATCCGAAAATCGTGGGTCTTTTGGTTGTGGTGCCCCGGTGCCAGCATTTCGAGCCGGGAGTCAATCAGCAGGTGTAAAGTAATCCTATATAACTCCGATGGATTATCCGAACCTGCTCCTTTGTGAGAAATCTGCGACTTACAAGTTCGGAAAGTAGCTGCTCAATGTCTTCGCAGCTTGGGCGACGTGTTTACTGCTTTCAACGAGCCAAGCTTCACATACAAGGTGTTTATCATTTCTTCGAAGTCATTCCCCACCCCGCCCCGTTCCATCCATTCCTCTTCCAGGACGTCATTCACCTCCTCGTTGTCCTCTTCGATTGCGGGCCTACGAGCCATGATCGCCTCTTCCAAAGGTGTCGTTTTTCTTTGTTTCAGGGCAGGGCGGCTTTTCTTTAAACTCTGTTTCCCCCGCTGGAGCTGGCTCGCCAACAGCGGCGACTTTCGAACGGGCGGTAGGGGCGGCGACATTCGTGCAGCGCGAATTTCATCTCTGCGCCGTATGATGTCCGCCAAAGACCACCCTTTGTATCTTCCAGTTTTTACCGCCTCTTGTCCACTTTGCTCCATTTTCTTGTCCAGCCCACTGGGTGTTTGCAAATCGTTCGATTCGTTGTAGGTCTCGAGAAACTCTGTTGGCGCTAGTTCTTCCAAGTCCGGCGCGGGGCCTCTTCCTCTACAAGCGAAGGAGGGGGTGGAGGCAATTCAAATTCTTCGTCGTCATACACGGGCGAAGGTGGGGTGTCGGCATCTCCGGCTGAAACCCTTACTGCCAATCAAAAGGGTTGATTTGATAGAACTCCTCCATTTTGTAGTCTGGTCCCGACTCCTCAGGTTCTGGAGGCGGCGTTTTTTTCCAACCGTTTGGTGATCGGTTTGAAAACCCGCTCCACCTCGATTTCCCCATCGCCTTTGCAAGTTTGTCTTGTTTGAAAGCTTGCCGGATCTCGTTTTCTTGGATCTCCAGCTCGGCTTCTGCCGCCGCTCGCTCTCGTCGCTTCTTCAAAGACATGTTTTCTCACGGAGGGTATATGGAGAATGAAAATTCCGAACTATGACCCAGGTGCTGCGAAAACAAATTGGCAACAAGTAGACCCGTCCGTGCCTGAGGATATTTTCCGGATGCTGATCTGTAGCCCCAGCGGTTCCAGCAAGACAAACATCCTGCTGCACATGCTTTACAAGTTGTTGGAGTTCGACAAGGTTCTGCTTTTCGCAAAAAATCTTCACCAGAACAAGTACCAGGTGCTTCTGGACGACTTCGCCGAAAGAATTAACCCCGAGGTTGGTTACGAAGTGATCGAAGCGCATGGAGACGACATCGTTCCACTCGAGGAGCTACCGCCCGATAACCAGAAAATTGTCGTATTCGACGACCTGGTTTGTGAAAAGAAAGAAAACGACATAATAAACTATTTCATCAACGGTCGGCACCGCAACTGCGCCGTGATCTATCTTTCCCAGGACTTTTTTAAGACCCCAAAAATATCCGCGACAACTGCAGTCATTTCTGCATTTTTAATTTCCTTCCAAATGAGAACAGATGGATCACTGCCGATCTGGGGATAGAACCCAACCTGCTGGACCGTGCAACGGGCAAAAAATTCTTATTCTTTTATTACGACAAACCGAAGAAAG
>JAEMWC010000128.1:152500-287500 GCA_016490735.1 Pachyseris speciosa
TCTCTTCCTCAACGAAGTAACATTTAGAGCAAAGAGCGATCATTCGCTCGCCAACACACTCCAACTTGAACAGCCCCGGCTCGCGGTTGCTCCACTTGTCCCAAGCCAGCCACTACTTTTTTTCCGCTTCGAATTCCGCACGCAGTTTTGGTTTAACCACATCTTCCAGCTTGTCGCCGCTGATCGCCATGTAATTGCTGTCGCTGTCCATCTGGATCAGTTCGAAGACGCTGCGCTCCACAAACCTGTCGAGAAAGTCGTAGTAAGACTCCAGCATCCGTAGCTTGGCCAGCTGATAGACGACGATCCCGACTTGAAACGGTCTTCTCATCGTGATTCGCGGGTTCCGGCTTTCCAGCTCATACGCTTCCCCGATCTCATCAAGGTCGCTGAAGAATGCACTTTGCAAAGCCCTGTCAACGAACTTTTCATCTTTCGTGTACGTCACGTTTGCTTGGCGTTCCACAGCTTCAATCATTTTTCCGTATGCACTGTTTCCCAACAGTTTGAAAACTTCCGTGAGCAGCGCCTTGCTCTTTTCCACATCTCCGGTGCGGCGAGCCTCAGTCACTTGCTCAACGAACCATGTGAAGATTTTCTTTGCTTGATAGTTGATTGTTCTGTGAATAGCTTTTATAACCGTACCGTGAGACAAGTACTATCGTAGAAGCGGGGCGTACACCAGCATTTTTTCAGCTGCTAGCGTGCCCAACAATTTCCTTCCATCCCCGCGGGTTCTGCCGGTTTCTTGGAGGTAGTCCAACATATGCTGCGGGACGACTTCAGCGGGGACCTGTTTGTTGATGAAGAAAGGGGGCATTTCTTCAAACATTGGGGAATCTCAATGTCAACCTCGGCGAATCCGAACCAAGAACCATCTTTCACTTTTTGTGTAAAGGCGGGAACCTCTCTCACTGCTTCCTCGCCGCGGTGTAATGCACGATCTGCCCCTTCCCAAAAGACATGTCCTGTCACATGGTCGACAAATACAGAGCGTTTGCGTCGCAGCCCAGAATTTTGCGACAAGTTTTCGGGTTGGCTACTCTGAGTGAACGGATTTTTGTAACGCCCGCTTCGTGATACCTCGTGAACACAAGACTTGGCCCTCCGACAACCGCCCCTTTCAGCATCGCGTACTCTTCCTCGTTGTGGTTCCAAACCTCTGCGCCCCGCTCCACCGCGCCCCGAAGCAAATAGTGAAGGGACACGGCAGGAATCGACACGGCGTCCTTGAGGATGTCAATGCCTTTGTCGGTGTAAAAGGTCCGCATATTTTCCAGGGCTTCCAACCCGGGAACTACGTCCAAATTGTTGCAGTGGCGCAGCCAGTCCGCAAAGGTACGCATTCCTTTTTCTTTGAAAAGGCGCTTGCACTGTTTGAATTCTTTCATCGTCAGTGGAAATTCTTCCTTCAACCGCGTGTACCAAAAGAAGTAATCGGGGAGACCGGGGAAGTCGAGCTTTTCTGGTGCGTCAAACCACTCGTATGGAAACCACGATTTCTGGGCTGCCAAATCGTAAGCTTTCACCCACTTGTCATAGCTGGTACCCGGCCCAAGGTAGTGAATGATTCCAAGAAACGGAAGCCTTTTGAAAGACTGAACATGATTTTGTTGGCGTTTTTTGCCACTTTGATGCCTCCAGCGGGCTCGGCGATCCGCTCCACGAAATATTCTTTGATAAGATTGAGATCGTACCGGCCTGAGTTAAACCCAAGAGCCGGCACCTGATCGCACCATTCTTCAATCAGAGCGCGGCGTTTCGGTGGAAGAAAGTGAAGGTCCTCGGGCAAAAACTCTGCTCGCACCCTTTCCCGAATGTTTTTCCCCCGCCGCACCAACTCTTCCACAAACTTGCGGATCAGCTCTTTCGGGTCGCGTTCGTAGATGTGTGTTGGAGTTCGTTCCAACGTATCGCCTATGGAAACGGAGATTGGCACGTGCGCGTTTTCGAACGTTAATTCGTTAGTTGGTTCTTTTCGGTAGTTTTTATCGCCAAAGGCCTCGAAGTCATACAGGAGTGCATGTGGAAAGGTTTTTGTGAAGGGTCGCGGTTTGCCTCCGACCCGCCCGACCCCGCACGCCCACACTTCGGAAACTTTGAACCCGGCCTCATAAACCGCTCTTGTTCGCCTCATGGTGGCTTGGAAAGAGGCTTTGCGGGTTTTCCCTTTGCTAATGATTGTGTTACGATCGGGAAAACATTTTGGACGGCCGTGAAAATAGCAGCCGTGATACTGAAAAACAGTGTTGGTAGCTGGATGGAAACCATCTACAGGGGCCACAGCAATCCACCTTTCTCCACCATGCCCACACATCGTGTGATGGATGTGAATTTGTCGGCGGTGTGCTTCTCTTTCTATCCAGTTGGTGGGCGCGGCATAAACGGTTTTATCGAGGAAGAAAGCTTTCTCAAATGTTGTTTGTGGTGCTTCTACTTTCTCGTTTGGGCAGATGATTCGCGTTTCACCTTTGGAATAGGTTTGAGTGTGCCGCTGAAGACTTCCTGCTTGTATGACTATTGTGCGACAGTGAATACATGCATATTATAATTTATTATTATTGTCATACATCCTTGCCAACCTCTCAATGTTTTTTTGAGAAACGCATGACCATCGAAAACACCGATCGTCAAAATGTTTGTCAACTTTGCTGGTGCATTTCGTTTGAGGTGAAGCCGCTCAGGCTCGTAAACCCGGATGCCGAGCCACTCAGCAAGAGCCTTCCCTTTGTTGAGGTGCTGCTAGAGTTTGTCCAATTCGTCGAGAGATGTTTTGGGGCAATCTTGGAAGGTGGCTCCCCAAAAGCTCTGCGCGAGCTGCCGGGCCGCTTCTTTGGAACGATCTGATCTTTCCCCATTGGAAACAACAATGCAGCGTCACAGACATAGGTTGTCCTGAAAGGTGTCCAACGCCATCATGGCCCGGCCATGTGCAAGATTGCGCAGCCAATCAGGAAGAGGCCCTGTTCCCAACAGTGGTTGCCGGTCAAGCACGACCTTCACATCAAGCGTGGTGAAACCCTCAAACTTCCATTTTGTAGATGGTCTGTCAATATTATTAAGACTGAGACGCTTCTCCTCTTCCCTTTGCAGCCATTGCTCTGATTCTGTCAGGGAGTTAAACCACGGAGAGCTGTGTTGTTTGTAAGGCAGGATCCCATCGCCGTTCTCGGTATTGTGTAGTTTGTAGCCGAAATTGTGTCTAAGGTAGAAAGCTGAGTGAACTTTTTCTTGAATCTTGGCCATTAATTGGGACGTATTGTCGCGGTCAAGATTTTGTTTCAGCCGCCAAACAATAAAACGGCGCCCTCTCCGTCCAACCTCAATTCCCTCGTATTCCCCCTCATCTTTCCCCTTCGTTACTGTTCGCCGGGGACTCGGCAGGGTTGAAGGGGCGCGGGGGTGGTGCAGGTCTGACCGCGTTTTGAATATCTGCCCGCAATGCTGCTGCTTGTGGAACGAGATTACCCAATATGGATGCGATGTTTTGTGCCTGAGTTGGGTCTGTTTGCGCCAACCTTTGAAGCCCTTCAAGAATTTGCCGATCCCCCATATATAGAAACTGCAAGAATTGAGTCTCAGTTGTACCTTAATGTGGTGTTTGTTCAATAGGTGGTGTGCGGTTGCACCAATGTGACACTTGTTCAATAAGGTGTCACGAATGATACCCATGTGTCGCGCTTGTTCAACAGGGCGCTCTCTGCCCCGCGCCACTTTTGGTGAGCTGTGGGGGTCCTTTGCCTGCCTTTCTTTAAATCGGGGTGCTTGTTGGCGGCGCTTCCGGCCCGAGTAGTAGAAGCTGCAGTCGACAAATACTACCAAGCCAAAACAACAACCGAGGAGCGGAGCGAAGCGACGAAGGTTGTTGTTTTGGCGCAGGTGGTATTTGTTGACTACAGCTTCTACTACTGCATAAATTGCGTTCACAACTGCGAGGAGTGTGGAACGTTTGCTAATTCAAAGAATTCGCTGAACACCAACGATCCAAGCACTGATTACTGAGTTTAGAAACTCTGCTTTTGTGCAAGAAGTCGAGGAGAAAACGCCGCACCACAAGGTGCCCGTAAAGAATACTGTGGAGTACAATAACATCAAAAAAATAACGCTCGGCGCTGCCTCCCGTCTTTCAACGAGAGTGAAGTCTTCAGCCTATTTAACTAGAGACACAGTAATTCTTCAGCATGGTGTTTTCAAGGCGCGTGATATTTCGTTCAACTCTTGGACTTGCTCTCTAGTTACCGTATTGCTTTCAACGCACTGACAACGAGTACATGGAATCCTCTCTTGCACTTCACTAGCTCGAAGATTTTTGGGTAAGCTTGTAAATTAAACTTTTACCAAACCCAGTAGGCAGCAAACCCAACACACATCTCTCACTTCAAGCAACGCTGCAATACATCTTTTCTGTTCCTTCTCGAGACCTTCGACGTGAGGGAAGAAATCAAGTACAAGTTTGACAGCTTCGTCGAAACGCACGGTCGCCATGTTTGTTATTTGTGGTGTATTTTCTCACAGTATCACGTGGTATGAACTGACCAATCAGCGTTTTCCGACCACCAGATGATCGGTGAGAAGAGCATTGCCCGATTTCATACGGGAGACACTGGGTACGAATCCGTATATTATGGGATTATTCAACACAAGACCGACATAGTCAGAAAATACACATCGAGCTTTACAAAATCCCCAAGTTGGGTGTTAATCGGGCCAATATTGAACGAGATATAGCCATTCAAAGACATGAAGATTTAATAAGAAATGTATTGATTGCCGGACACTTTGTCCGGACGTCTATATATTTCTTAGTAAATTTTGGAGTTTTTTTGTTGGCTGTATCTTGTTCAATGTTAGACCGATAAACACCATACTTAGAGATTTTTTAAAGCTCGGTGTGCTCTTTCTGAGTATGTGGGTCTTGTGTTGAATAATTCCATAATATACGGACTTGGACCCAGTCCCTTCCGTATGAAATCGTGCAATGAACAATAGACTGGCGACAGGCGCTTATTTTTCTCTTCCCCTCGTCGCGCGCTCTGCGTGTGCATGTCGCGCGTCGCGCTCATGTCTCCTGCTTTGCATTCGGCTAAAATAAGTGCCTGTTAAAAAAGTTTACAACTTTTTGTGATTGAATTTACACGAAAAAACTATCAATGTTTACGAGAGACATGTATCTTCGATAATCCGTTGTTTAGTACGAAGGTTGTTGCTTATTTGGAAAAAAAATTCTGTCGTGAATTTTAATGATGTGTTAAACCCATACTAGAAATACCAAAAAAGCAGAGTTTTCTAAGCAAAACGTCTATAGGTTGTTCTGGTTGGATTTTCTTAGTTTTTGCATAACGTTGTAGATTAGCCCTTAAACTACAAAAATCCGCTGTTTCATCTTAAGAAAGTAGCCTGCGAGTATTTCAAATTGAAGATTTTAGTGAGTGCACTTCACCAAATTCGTCCCTTTTGTCTTTAATTGCAGCGCTTTTAAGGAGCGTTCATGCTTGAGTAGCCAGCCACGGTAGCTCATTATTATGCGTAAATGTCCGGCCATTCTGCTCGATGTAGACATTCTGGCTTCCTACACGGTTGACAAATTAAATGTTCTTTTCCCTTTACTATCTATTCTGTCTATTTAGTTACACATATTTATATTTCACTAATTCGCAGCTTTTACCAAGTGATCGTGACAGAGTTACCTACAGACAATAACAACGAACCCGTACCGGCCCAAGACCCTGACAGCTACAAAGCAGAGGATCTCTATACGTATGATCAAGCTCGTAAAAGCAAGCCACAACTGGTCCCCTACATAGCAGCTCAATTCAACGCCAGTGAATTTGATCGTTACCAGGTTTTTGTTGTTGGAGACGGCACAAGCACAAGCTCAGATGCTACAGGTGTGGCAAGCAGAAGAAGGAGAAGAGAGACGAATACTGGTTCAGGATTCGTCAACGGCCCTCTGGAGGAAAATACATATTATACGGTCTTTCAGCGTGCCTTTGTTAACAAGGTTAATTTCTCATGAATTTTATTGCAGCACTGTTGTTGTTGTTATCGTTGTCTATGCCGTCGTCGTTGTTGTTGTTGTTGTATTCGATTTCATGTGAATCTGGGATGTAACTAATTTCGGTTCGATTTTCAAGCACGAGAGCAAGATTGTCTCTAGGCAAATTTGCTGAACAATGAACAAACTAATAAGCTGAAGCCAATTTGAGACGTTTGATTTCCATATTGGAAATCATTTTGCAAAAAAAAGTGCATTGCTTTCTTGATCTTGACCTGATGAGTTGTGGAGGCTAGTCAAAGGTCATGAAGCACTCAATTGACAACGACAACATCAATATCAAACCGGAACAATGAATATATAGTGTTCGGACACACAGTGTTATCCTGTTCGATTACAATTAATAAAGATGCTAAGTTGGTTGGCCTAGGGGTGCATGATTTGTTAGAGAGGAACCACTGGTTGTTTTTCCAATTAAAGGCTTTCAAAACTTGTGAAGATTCTTTTGCATTTGCAGGATGTTTACACATCAAGTTCTTGGATTAAACCTGTTGCAACAGGTATGTTCATTTGCATGCAGTATAGAGGGATTTTCCTCAGAGGCAAATTGCTGTCACAGGAATGCTTCATTTCCTCTACCGTTACTAATAACATCACCGACCATTGCCATCACCCTTACCATCGCTATCGCTGTTGCCATCGTCGTTGCCACAGCCACTGCCATTATCATTGCCATTGCCATTAAGGCGCAGTAATACGACAACATTGTTGCGGTACGAGTTGAAGAGCGATGTTGCCCGTTTTACCACCCGCACGAGCAACTTGTCGCGCAACAATTTTCTTCGTTTCAAGTTGCACAAATATGTTGCAGAAAGTAGAAAAGCCTTGTACTTTGCGCAACAAAATCGGGGAGTGTTGCGCGGGTGGTAAAACGGGCAACATCGCTCTTCAACTCGTACCGCAACAATATTGCGTAGTAAGTGCACAAATTTGTTGCCCGTATTACCGCGCCTTAACCACCATCACCATTAACGTCAGCGTCATCATCACCTTCACCATAAGAGATGCAACGGGGACCTGACGGCAACGAGAACGCCACAAAATAATGGGTTTCATGACCAAAAACAATCGCTGTGCATGTGCGTTTAACATTTTGGTACATGTCTTTTAGCCGTGAAAATGGAATGAACCAAGATTTAGATTTTGTGGAGAACGTGAGCGTATGACAATAAACTCTTCTTTCTTTTTCCCAACTTCAACACCGTTTTAACTACTGATTTGGCTCAGGGACAATCCGCCCAAATTTTACAAATTAAAGAAGTTGTTGCCGTCGCCGTTCCTTAGCAGGGTCCGAAATTAACCTTTTTAAGTGGGCGCCAAGTGCCGACTCAACAAAGTTTTTTGGTCGCCAGGGAGAAAAGTATAGTCGCCAAAAGAAAAAAACAAAGAAGAACAAAAAGATCGTAGACAACCGATCGTTCGCAACAGCAGACATAGGCTTAATACACTTTCAAAGATCGGGCCACGTGTCGGTGGATACAGTTCCCTTAGTTTAAGTACTAAAGGTAATCGAAAAAATACTCGCACGTCATGAAGCTAGCCTTGTGATTCGAAGGAGCTACATCGTTTGCACCGTACAGTCTTTGTTTTGTAGTTTGAGGCGGGAAGACCCCATCGATTTCGATGATTTTAAAAGCGTCAAATAAAGCGTCTTAGCGATGGTCTTCGTTATAGATTTTGAGGGAGGTAAAACTACACGTTTTAGCGAGGGTCTTCGTTTTGTAGTTTGAGGGGGGTAAAACTACAAAACGATGACCCCGTCGATTTCAATGTTTTAGCGTCAAATAAAGCGTTTTAGCGAGGGTCTTCGTTTTGCAATTTGAGGGGGATAAAACTACAAAACGAAGACCCCGTCGATTTCAATGTTTTAGCGTCAAATAAAGCGTTTTAGCGAGGGTCTTCGTTTTGTAGTTTGAAGGGGATAAAACTACAAACGAAGACCCCGTCGATTTCAATGTTTTAGCGTCAAATAAAGCGTTTTAGCGAGGGTCTTCGTTTTGTAGTTTGAGGGGGATAAAAGTACAAAACGAAGACCCCATCGATTTCAATGTTTCAGCGTCAAATTCAACGTTTTAGCGAGGGTCTTCGTTTTGTAGTTTGAGGGGGGTAAAACTACAAAACGAAGACCCCATCGATTTCAATGTTTTAGCGTCAAACTCAACGTTTTAGCGAGGGTCTTCGTTTTGTAGTTTGAGGGGGATAAAACTACAAAACGAAGACCCCATCGATTTCAATGTTTTAGCGTCAAATAAAGCGTTTTAGCGAGGGTCGAAGACCCTCGCTAAAACGCTTTATTTGACGCTAAAACATTGAAATCGATGGGGTCTTCGTTTTGTAGTAGGTAACTCAGCGGGTTTTTTTGCCCTAAATTCATTTCCCTGGACTTTATAAACATCAAAACAAACAAACCGTAAGTCGCTTTTTGGAAGCCAGCCCTGATTTTTTTATTTATCTACGTTATAAAACATCGAGAAGGCAAATTAAATAAGTTACTCGCCTACTGGCGACTAGCCTTGAAATTCTGGTCGCCAACACTCATTTTTTAGGGGCATTGGCGACCAGCCGGTCGCAATTGTCGGACCCTGTACATTCACTTAGGGAAAGTCAAGAGACAATGGCTTTGAAAGTTCTCACTATGTTGAGAGAAGTTGAGATGGTAGCCTTCTGCATCCTTCTCAATACTTCATAGCCCCTGCTGCCAAACAGCTTCCTCATTGTCAGGTCTAGATCCCTTCACCATCCCCCTAGCACGTCAATGATGATGTTGCATTGTTCAACATCATAGTCTGGGAACTGCTTCCTCAGCTCAAATCACAGAGGCCTGTACTTGACAGTCTTCTCCTCCGACTTCTTTTCCTGATGCTCCATCCACAGACAGGACATCTCTACAGCCCACACCTTCTTATTCTTGTGGTCCACAAATCGAACGTCCACTCTGTTAGCCTTGACAATAGTGTGTGCCTCAGGTGACTCGTAGACTGGTTTGGGCACTGCACACGAGTACCAGTTATTATTATTATTATTATTATTATTATAATTATTATTATTATTATTATTATTATTATTATTATTATAGAATCCTAAATTAGCATAAAATAACGTTTTTATGATCTGTATTTTTTCGTGCCAGTGATTATTAAAGTTATTATTATTACTATTATTAAATAAAAAAATTATTATTATTATTATTGTTATTATTATTATTATTATTTTTATTATTATTATTATTATTATTATTATTATTATTATTATTATGCAGGTAAAGAAGAATCAGTGAAATCAGCCAATCTCCCAGTTGGATGAAATGGAGCTCATTTCTAGCTAAACAGTTTTACTCAAAAGCATTTTCATAGTGGTCACAAACTCTAAAACAGCTGTGTCTGTTGATTAATGTGTCCGCCTTGCTACACCCTTGAAATCAACAGTAATTGAATGGCTCAGAATAAAACTATGCTAAGTGACTTTTTGTTTTTTTTCCTCAAAACTAGCTGATTTCTCACATACATGTGCTTGTTTTTGTGTGGTAAACATTATCCTGTATTTGTTGTTGTTGTTGTTTGCGCTTAGTTTTTGGGAAAACATGGACCAAAAAACATGTTCACCCAAACCTCACTTAGCATATAGCGTTATTCCCAACCCTTCAGTATTATTGTATTTATCAGCTCCTCATTTGCATGCTTCCTTGGTTTCTCTTTACTGAATTTACAATGATATTTCTGTCACTATTTTTTTTAGTGAGAAAAGATAATAAAGATCAACAGACTGGTCAAGAGAAATTGCCCTCCAATGATAATAATAGCAACACACTTGCCTACGTATCACTTGCTGTTGCCTTCATCCTGTTGGTGTTGGTCTCTCTTGCTATTGGTGTTTACTGTTACAGAAAATCTTATTGCAAGAAAATACAAAGGTATTACATATAGTGAGCTTGACACTGTTGTCTCTGAATTGTGCATTTAACAGAAAACAGTCAAGTAAAAGAACTTGAGTGCTTGACAGATTAACATACTTCGATTCAGGTCCTTCTCCTTTACTGTAATAGCTTTATACATGTACACTGTGAGCGTTTTTGATTGAAGTTTGGCCTCTCTAAAATGTTTAATAAATAAAGTGCAACAACAGCAATAACATTTATTTAAAATAAAGGGAGGGACCATAAGGTACATGTGTATAAAACTGCTACGGGGTAAACTGCTCTACAAAAATTTGGAATTGTTTAATAAATGTGGCTGAAAATATGAATTTTGCACCTTTTTCCCAGCTTACCTCACACACGACGTGACATCATTCCTCTCGACAAGTGGGAAATTCTGCCAGAGCAGATTGAATATGAAGAGGAGCTGGGGAGAGGGGCGTTCGGTGTGGTGCACAAAGCAACTCTACAGAGACGAGTGGGAGTAGAGGTGTTTGATGTAAGAAAGCTGCAGTTTGCAGAAGAGAAAAGGAAGAAGGCCTGTCAGGTTGTAGCTGTCAAGAACTTGAAAGGTAATTTATGAGTATCTACTGGAGTAACTGACCAACAAAAAGCAACAATACTGCAGAATATACCCTGTCACTCTGTACCTCTCTTGTATTCCTCAGTCTGCGTTCTTCAAAGCAGAACACAATACATGCTATTCTTATTCAATGACATACAAATCAGTGGCAACGTAGCTAGGCAACCTTGTAGTATGTAACATAATTATTTCTTTCGAACAGGTGCAATTTATATAATTTTATCAATATAAGTAATGAATAAAGTTTTGTGTGAAAGTGGTAAGAAGACTTCAATCTACAAGCTTCTGTGCATCCAATATTTTTATTTGATGTTCTTAGCCACTCGATCGGTTATCATGTCCTGCAGGTAGCTGGTTATGATTTCAAAAATATCTTTAGTGCATGATCTTGTAGTAAAAAATAATAATTGCAATTATTGATGGCCATCGTCGTTAAGTTTCTTCATCATGCAGTCCCTTCCCTAGTCTCCTACGCAGCCATTCTTTGTCTCATCTCACAACTCTCCTCCCCAAGGAGCGTTGCGTGACGAGACAAAGAACAGCTGCGTAGAAGACTATCCCTTCCCCTGCTCAGTGTCCATCACAGCACCGTGTTGCTTTCTTTTTCATGTTCCAGCATTGTAAGGCAAATCATGTACAAGCTGCAAATCAGTTAATTTTTCATTCTAATAAGCTTCCAGAAGGTTTCAAGGATTCCCTGTCTCGTACCTGGGTCCGAACCTTTCAGCCAGGGAATTAAGGACCAAGCAAGAATGTTATGAGGAAAGGTTGTACTAACTGTACACAGGGTTCCAGATAAGATTTTAAGGCAGGGTGTCAACAAGGAAATCCATCGGGTCAAATTTCCAGTGCTCCACCAAACCATTATAAATTTTCTATTAATTTGTTGGGTCATGTAGCTAACCTTGTAGGGTTTTTGACCCGAGACTCCCTTCTTATCTGGAACACTGTGTACATGTCTCATATTGACATGTTCAGATGATGCAAATGAGGCACAGAAGGAAGAATTCCTGTCCGAGATTGAGCAGATGAAGCTGTTGGGTTACCATCAGAATATTGTGTCCCTGGTTGGATGCAGCACCCTTCTGGACAACAAGTTCCTGGTCATAGAGTATGTTCCGTTTGGTGACCTTCTGCAGTGGTTACGGCGCCAGAGAAAAATGGTGAGAAATGCATAGCTTTAGAAACTGTTGTGCTTTTTTTTTTCGTTCATTAATATTGTTATTGCTTTGTTTATTAATATTAACCTACATGTAAACTACTCTATAAGATCTACAAAGAGAGTAGACTCCCTCAAAGTATGTAAACTAGAGAAAGTTACCGTAAAAGCTCTATTAAGCCCCCAGAAGGGCTTATTTAATTTCAGGTCTCATTAACGGGGGTGGGGGGAGGGGTCTTATTAGCGAGGGGGGACTTATTTCAAATCTGAAACACCCTGTTTTCATCTTAAAACAGTTTTTGCACAAAACTCAAACTACTACAGTGAAATTTTGTTATCTACATGACTTGTAATAAAGAGCAGCAAAGAGTATTATGTGTTTGAGTGTACAGTGTATATTTGTTTAAAAACAAACCAATTGGGCCGCATGAATTTGATTTCACAAGAGGGAATAGGAGGGTCTAATTACAAAATCTCAAGTCCCAAAAGGGGGAGGGGGGCTTATTACAAAAATTGTCTTCCAAATGGGGGCTTATTAGAGAGGGGGGAGGGGGGGGGGCTTAATAAAGCTTTTACAGTAGTTTAAGCTATGTATGCACCATAACCTTTCCTTTATTCCCCCCCCCCCCCTTCACCCCAAAGAAAAAACAACATTTAAAAGGTCATTGAAAAAAATAAGTCAACAAGAACTGATTTGCCTAACGTTATGATTGCAGGTAAGCAAACTGAATACGAAATGTAGACCTATCCACTCAGAAGTTTTTTTTTTCTCATTATTATATAGTATTTTCATCAGGACATTTTGATTGCCAGTAGAGTATTTCCAAGCATGGTGCTTAAAGTAGTTTGGTGGCTGTTTGAGTAGCTTTGAAATGTCATGCTGTCCCTCATGGTCTCATTAATGTAAGACAATTAAGTCCCACTGAGATCCCAGGTGGGATGCTGGAAATCTCACCTAAGTTCCTAGGTGGGATGCTGGAATCCCGCATTTGATGCAGGATCCCAGGTGGGATCAAATTTTCATCCCAGGTGGGAAAGGCAGGATCCCACCATTCCCACCTGGGATGCCATGTGGGATTGCTGGGATCCTGCCTAGATCCCACCTGACATTTTACCTGGGAATAGTACAGAATGCCATCTTTGACTGGTTGTAATGCATGTCTATAGATTACAACTTAATGTTCTCTTCGAAACTCTCTTCACTGCCCATAATTGCTCATTAATGGTGTTCTGTGTTCTAGATCAATCAATCTGAAAACACTGAAGGGAAGAATGACGAGAAGGAATACGATGACAAAAATGACATTACAGAAGATGGAAAATGGAACAATACCTTTGACCAGGTAATTTTTTTTCTCGCTTTTCTTTTGCTAAGTGGATGAGTTTGACAGGGGAAGTTGCTTATTAACAAGTCATTCCCATTGATTCTTAGTAGGAGGCAGGAATTGGCCGCGCGGTTAGGGCGCTTGATTTCAATGCGGTTGCCACAGGTTCAAATCCCGCTCTAGCCACTAGCTGGTGTTGTTCTGGGAAGTCCCTGGTTCAACTCCTTGGTCATCCTTGTAAATAGCCAACTGGTTTGCCTCCAGCCAGTTGGGATTCTTATCATCATGTTATGTTTATTTGAATTATTTGTTTCTGGTCACATACTTGTTAAGTGCATTTGATCATATATCTACATGTTAATTTGCACTATAGAAATATTTATTATTATTATTATTATTATTATTATTATTATTATTATTATTATAAGAAATTAATGATAAAAAGCGATTTGTGAAAAGGCTAAGTTGAAGCAAATTTGCATAAAAAAGTACCAAGTTGTCAAATGACAACTTAGAGATCTTAGCAGCAAGGTGCGAAAGACCATCCAACCTGTGTTTACTATGTGAGCCCAAGCCTAACATCGTAACCCAGCAATTAATGCGTTGTTTATGTTTTCAAGTGTGACCTGTGTGATGCAGGTTATGTTGGGTACACAAAGGGCCACCTTCACACGTGTGTTGAGGGACACCGTCAAAAGGCTTCATCTATTTACAAGCATTATTCTGAAGAACATAACACTGCTGTTCCGAACAATTTCTTAGCACACTTCAATGTAATCAAGAAATGCACAAACAAATTTGACTGCCTTGTTAATGAAATGCTTTGTATTCAAGATCTGAAACCAGCACTGAATGTACAGTCTGATTCTCTTTGTGCTAAAGTATTCATGTAATTAGCTTGGTACCGGTACTTTTTTATAAAAATTCGCTTCAACTTAGCCTTTTCACAAATTGTTTTTTATCATTAATCATGTAACCTTGATAATGGCGCAAGATGCACCGAAAGGTCGGTTTCTATCACTAATATTTCTTGTGACTTATAATCCTTGGCTTGCTTGTTTAGTCTCTGAAGCACCGGGTCCAACCCATGGGCCTTAGGTACCAAAGAGTTCACTTGATTGACAGGACCCTTCTGAGGATGCGAGCTGTACCCAGAAGACTAATTTTTTGGAGCTCATCAATGCTGGCTGTTCCTGGGATTTTGTCAACATACTTTTCCAGTCCCTTCTTAATGACCCCTAGTGCACCAATGACAACTGGTATCGTCTCTGTTCCCATTTTTCACATTCTGGCGATCTCAATTTCTAAGTCTTTATACTTAGAGAGTTTCTCAACTACCTTAACGGATGTATTTCTGTCTGATGGGACTGCCATATATATAATATAATCTGACATTTCTGATTCGTGTGATCTCTGATTATGATATCTGGTTTATTAGCCGCTATTTCTCTGTCAGTATGAATTGGCATATTCCACAGAATCATTGCTTGTTCGTTCTCTACAACAGTATCCGGTTTGTGGTTGTACCACTTGTCAGTTGTCGTGATATCATAGCTCTGGCACACCTTCCAATGGATGTATGATGCTGCGTTATCATGCCTCTGAATGTATTCAGTTTTGGCAAGTTCTGGGCAGCCAGATATGACATGATCGATAGATTCATCAAACTTGCCACACATCCTACATAATGGGTTAGTACCATCTTTAATGATGTTGCTGTGGTACAACCTTGTTGCCAGGCTTTCGTCCTGTGCGGCAATAATCAGCCCCTCAGTCTCCACTTTTAATCCACTGCTCATTAGCCACTGGTTAGTTTTGTGAAGGTCCACATCTGCATCTTTCATTCTTTTGGGGTGTTTCCCATGGAGTGCCTTGCCTTCCCACAGTTTAGATAGATGTTCTTGAGCTTGTTGTCGGGCTTTCTGCTTTGTTCTTTTTGCATGATGTGTGGAGAATTCGTCTGCTTCTCTAGGTAATTCAGATAAGTCAAACTCCCTAGAAAACTTTTGTGCCTCTTTCTGAGCAGAGTAAATCTTCTTTTTGGCATCATGCTTTTGCACCAGTCCAAGCAAGGGGTCATCGGAGCTTTTCAAGAATGTGCTAAGACCAATCGTAGTTATCTTGTAGCTCATTTCCACTGCATAAGACCTCTTCCTCCAAATTTTCTAGCAACATAGAGTCTATCTACATCCAACTTTGGGTGGTGCATTTTATGCATGGTGAGAAATTTTCTAGTCTTTGTGTCAAGCTTTTTTAGCTCGCTTACTTTCCAATTTACAATGTTGAAACTGTATGCAACCACTGGAATTGCCAAGGTGTTAATGGCTGTTACTTTATTGGCAGAATTAAGCCGGCTATTAAGGATCAGTCTTGTCCTTCTGTAGTATTCCTTTCTTACCTTCTCTTTCATGGTGGCATGCTGGATCCCATTATTATTATTATTATTATTATTATTATTGTTATTATTATTAATATTATTATCCCATTATTGTTATTATTATTATTATTATTATTATTGTTATTATTATTATTATTATTATTATTAATTTGTCCTTCCAGTTCACTCATCTTCTGCTACTTTTTGTACAGGAAATCCACATTGATAAAGATCAGTTTCCAGAGAAAATGGAGTTGACACCAATACAAGACATCACTGATGTCACTGTTGACTTTTTACCTTCGGAAAAGACTTCTGAAGTAAGGGCAGATGATGCATTATAATCGTCTCAACATTTTAAAACTTGGTTCAGAACACACACACACAAAAAATAAAAATATTTTGTTTAAATTGTTATCAAAAAAGGTGTTACAGTGACTGTACTTTATGTTCTAAAATGTGATTTTTCATCATGCAGAACCCCGTTAATGAGAAAGAGGTTGACAGAAATCCTTCATTGGGAGGACAAACCTCAGTAATGGCTGAATTGGCTCCACCACCATACAGTCAAGATGACACCATGCAAGCAACTTTGTTTTCTGAGGAACTTACTGAGGTAAGAAAGAGAACATGTCCCAAGTTGAGGTTTTGTCTATTGCTTGAATGGTTTTGTTGATCTGCCATGAGTATCGGTAAATACGCTTGTACAGTAATTACAACTTTTTTAGAACTTGATACCCATATGTCTTGATGGGCATGCTACTCTAACAAACCATTGCCTCGTTAATTTTAGACTACTGATTGTGGAAACCTTCCTGATGAAGGAATGCTGTCAGTTCCATCGACATCACAGGCAGACACCCATGCTGCCGCTGTGTTAATTTTCGCTGATGACCTTGATGAGGAGGCAGATGATAAAGAGGAGGATGGCTTTACCACCAAACAGCTGTTTTCTTTTGCTTGGCAAATAGCAAGGGGAATGGTAAGTATCTGACAACTTAATTGTATTTCTTTGATGACAGAGACTGCTTACACTGCAACTAAAGTGATTCCAGGCTGATGCTTTCATTGGCTGACACCTTCACAAGTGCTTTAATATTGCCATATTCAAGGATTATTGGTATCCTCTAATTCTCCTTTCCCCAAAGAACTGTTGTTTGGAGTTAATTAGCAAAAATAATTAAATACCTTATTAGTACCGGTATTATCCGTAATAAGCTGGAACTACAGTAGTGTGCACACGAGGCTTAAATGAGGGAATCTTTTCATACGTAAATGTAATCCTTCACTTTGGCTAGACCCTGAGTTCAATACAGAGAATACAAATTATGGTCTATTGATTGTCTTTTCCAAAATACTTTCTTTATTGTTGAAAACTAAATTAGAAACAAATAAAGCACTTTGAAGTATCTCATTGAGGGCTTGGTTCAGGTTTTTGTTTTATTTATCACTTTGTCCCTGTGTAATGTGTCAAAAGGTGTACTGTCTACTTTGTTCATGACTGTAGGTCATTTGTCATTAATCATTGTTGTACTTGTGAAATTTGAGGTAACCTGCCCATAATATTTATAAAGTACTGCTTTAAATTTATTTTCCTGCTCCATCTGAAAGACTCTGTTCCATCTAGACATTTTTGAGAAAAAAAAAAACTAATTTAATAATAATAATGTTTATTTCTTATATTGCGCAGTCTAACATGCAATAAAGATATGATCGAATGCACATTACAACATTGAAATTTGTCTCATCAGTGTAGTGCCCAATTTAAAAAACTGCCGGAAATGACTTGGTCACAACATATTCTGGATAATCACAAACAAGCTTTTATATAATAATGCAAACTGTATTTCATGTGTCTGCAGTTCTTCATGGTACTGTATATTATTATATTGTTCGGTTTATTTTCAGAACCACCTTGCCGAAAACGGTTTTGTTCATCGTGACCTTGCAGCTCGTAATGTTCTTGTTGGCCATGATGGCAAGGTAAAAGTGTCAGACTTTGGATTAATGCGCCAAATCTACGAGGATGTGTACAATTCAGAGAAGACCAAGAAGCTGCCAGTGAAATGGATGGCACCAGAATCGCTTTATGAAGGCATATACACAATCAAGAGTGACGTGTGAGTGGATATAATTATTGACTGGTCATTTTGGAACATTATCTTTTTTACTAAAAGAAATTTAGACAGGTTTGAAATTAAAGCGACTCTCTCGGGGTCAGTTGGTTGAATGTTCTAGCTGAACAGGTTCTAAATGCCTCATATACAAAGGATATTACATGGTCATGCGGAGGTACGAATTTCTCATCCAGTGTTGAAAAATATTTCATGAGTGAGCGCAGAGAAAGACTGAAAATTTTTTTACCATGAGAAGACAAATTTTGTATCTCCAAGCATCTATGTAATGCACTAAATCATTGTATTAAATACCAACGAAATACCAAACCATTTCACTTTTCACTGCAACAGCACAATTTATTATGTAAACATAGGAATGGGGATCTTTTCACGTGTGAAGATAACATGTTATTGTCACATGTGAGGATATCGTGTTTTCACATAAAAGCTCACCTGGTATTTCATTGAATAAAATGCATTCTACTCAAAAAATTCAAAAATTTTTTAGACTTGCTTCCCATCTGCTAAAGGCATGAACACTATACAGTGTCCATAAAGCTTAAGTTAGAACTCTGTGGATCATGATCACCAAAGAATTAGCTGTACCTCTATTGAAAATTTGTTCAAAACCAGAATTTAGCTATGAGACATGCAAAACATACAATTACAAGAATAAGCTGAATCACTTAATAAGAATCACAAAACAAAGCTAATAATAATAACGTAGAAATAAATATAAACCATAATAAATATAAATCACATCATAAACAACAACAAACTTGCTGAAAGACACATCTGTTGAAGGATCTTCTGTTCCCCCTGTTTTTGAATAGCTGGTCCTATGGTGTTCTTCTCTGGGAAATGGCCACCTTGGGTAAGTAAATCAAACATGTTTTGTAAAAATAGGATTATAGTGAATTTCTTGGAAACTGGTTTGCCAGCTTTAAAGTAATTTAGTTGTTCAGAAAGAACTATGAAAAGAAAAATCTTTAAACCTCTTTTATAGAGCCATTAGCCACATGTAAATACATGTAACCTTCACTGAGATATCCATGTAACAAATGATGAGCCCCCTTCCTGCAACAACTCTGCCTTAATCTGATAGTAATTGATTCCCAGAACATTTATTGACTTTTATGATGTCATTCATTCAGGGGGTGTTCCTTATCCTACACTGACTAATTCGGAGCTGTTTCAACTACTGAACACTGGTTATCGCATGGACAGGCCTGACATGTGCTGTGATGAAGTGTAAGTTGATTACTGAATAAGATGCAAGACTTCTTTCTGATGAAAGTAAGAAACTGTATATCCTTAACCAAGAGACCACATGTTATAATAATTATAGATACATGTTCCTTACATTTTACTTTCTTCATGTTAAGTTAAATTATAAAACACATTTTGGCGCCGTTGATTCACTCAAAGGACACGTTAATTATAAGCATGGAATTATCTTCACCATATCAATGCTCAGGTTTTCTTTGTTCATTTTCTATTCTATTCCATACCCCTTTGAGCTTGGGTACCAGTTTTCTGTGTATCAGCCTGAGGTACATAATGTAACATAACGAAAACATGCTTGTAATGACTTTGTGATCTATCATTTCTCAATCCATAACAGCCATGACTTGATGACTGAATGCTGGAAGGAGGATTCAAGCCATCGTCCCAGCTTCTTTCAGCTGATTGAAAAACTGGAGTTGCTGATGGAAAGGGATGTGCCATACTTAGACATCAATAAGCACAATGAAACCAGCCCTTACTACCAGGTGCCTACAGAGGCTAGTGCTGCTGTTGACAACAGTAAATTGTAATTATAATATGTTAAACTTGTGCCAAAAATAACTAAGTACTTGATAAGAATTTCCTTGTACATATATCAAGTTCAAACGTTACATAATTATTTACCATTGATAATGATGACCCAGAGTAGGCTTGAAAATGCCATGCTCTATTATTCCTGGCCGTTATCTCACAGTGAATCAACAAGGCATAGGATATAGCACCAACAGAACAAAGTACTTAATGATTGCAAAGCAGAGGCATCAAAAATTTATTCATATCAAACTGCTGGGCAAGAATAGATGTACAATAAATAGATTACCAGTAATTATTGGCATTTACTAGGAAGTGAAAATGAGGTTTTTGTAGTATATTTTAACATAAAGTGGGAATTGAAGTTTTTGTGTCACTTGACGAAAGATAGGTAAAAAGGGTTTAGTTTGCATCTACGGCTGCATCGCTTTCATGCATAAATCCTACTTGGATATGTAATTTTAACAGTTCTCATACACTCAGGAAATTTACACAGTCATTGGACAGGAATTTGTAGATTTCATGTATTGCCTGGTGATTTACTTCAGTTTTTGTTTGTAAATTGAAAATTGAAAGAGGAGAACTTGCTTTTGTGTAATTCAGAAAGACGACTTGGGTACAGTGGTGTAGTGCACTACATCATGTATGCATATGGCAGTGTTCATCTTTTGAGACAAAACATTTGCAAACATTTGTACCAGGAAATATTTTATATGCAGTCTTCTGATATTACCTTGGAGATAACCAAGTTATCTTTGTATCACTTTTTATCTTTCATCAATATTATTAATCTTGCTAATTATATATTAAGAGATATTTATTCCTCAATATTTACCGGTAATGCCATACATAGAGATCACCTAATATGTACGGTACTTCTCTTTTTTTGATCCAAGAAAAATAAATAAAATGTTTTAAAAGTATCAAAGTTGTACAAGTTGAAGAGATTTCTAAACTAAAATTAATGTGTATTAGTTCCCTCTCCATCTATTTCCTGTTGTACATTGTAACTGATGCTTTTTGGCCATTCAAAGTCACATTGGAAACAGGTGACACTATGCCTTTATCATAAGTGAGAATTTGTTGACCTGAGAAAACAAGGTACATGAAGACCATTTCTCAGTGTTTCTTTGGTCACCATTCACCACCTGTCACCTCATTTGTTAGATAGAGTCCACAGTTGTCCCACTAAAACAATGCTAAATATCTGCAAGGCCTAATTTGGAACACACATTGTTTTGATTTTAACCCAAGTACTGCATGACTGCTAACATGAGATCTCCAATGGTCAGGATGCATGTTTATTATATGCCTGGCTCTTTCAGTGGTCAAGATGAATCAATTCTCCTGCTGTGATTGGCTACCCGTGAGGTCAAGATGGAGCCATCTTGACCACTCAGGATAGTCCCGCATTTTATTGTCTCTTAATAGCGCCCTTTCAGTCATATAATAAATCCTTTATTGACCAAGCTTGTTCGGTCAAGATGGCGGGATATTGGCCTAGTCCTTTTTGTGCGTTTATGGACCTCAACTTCGTCTCGGTCCATAAACACACAAAGAAAGAACTTGGCCAATATCCCGCCATTTTGACCTTATGCTCGGCCAATAATCCAGATGTATTGCCCAGTAATTACACTGTCATGCAATTAGTTACTCAGTTCCAAACACCACACAGACCTGGCCTTTCAATCACGTTACGATTTTAGTGAAAAGCTGTAACCAAGAGTATGAGATTTGTAAGGTAGGTTTAATCACTTTCAAAATGGCCCTTTTTTCTTGGGAAAAAAAGTACACCAATCAGTGAGTGAGAGTTACTGTGAAATAAAGTTAAGTGTTTTAGTTGCAAACTTGGGATGGGAAATCAGCTTAAAAATTGTTGATATTAACTAACCTATTTAATTGTGGATTAGTAATGACAGACTTTCAAACAACTGGCTTCCAGACTGTAGTTTGTTCCAAGACAATGCTCAGGATCACAGGTAAAACCCTGCTTACCAGTACTTGGTGAGTTCACATTGAGCCATTAAGTTAATATTAATAATTACATTGTCCTCCCAAAGGAAGAAAATGGAGAAACGGAGAGAAAAACAAGTAGGAATCATCAAAACAAAGTATATCAGGGACTACTGGAAGCACAGACCACGGAACAAAATAATCTTGATGTGCATGTTGTTTACCTCACCCTTTTACCTCTCCCCAGCTTCTGCTCAAGTTTGACAAAATTACCATTGATACCTTTGCGCAAAGAAGTATTTGGTTCTATGGCAGAGGAAGACCTGGTGACAAGTCTTGAAACTAAAGGTTACCAGGAAACGACACAAGTGACAGCAATGAACTTTAATACACCAATCAATGTTAATTCGTACACATACTAGAGCTATACAAGTATTAAGATGCAATCGTTTTACAGAAGTGCCCACCAGGCACAAGTGCAGCTGAAAGGATGCTTGAGATTTTAGGCAAAACCTGATTTAACCCCAAGAAAGCTTTTCTGCTCATTCTCACTAACCTAAGGCAATATTACTGTCACTACACCTACAAAAGAAGTTCAGAACTGAACAGGACACAATGACATAAAATCGAAACAAAAACTTGAAGTGAGAATTAGTTTGTCGGTTGACTCCTAAACAGCTAAAAGGAATCAGTTTGATCAAAGTGATTGACACCACAACACACAATCTTTTTACAGCATACCGCTTACAATGTGCAAAACAAACTGCTCTTACATTGTATTTCAGTTAGTGAAATGTACTACTGGACAGCTAATGGATGAAGCACCAACTATGCAAGCAACCCCAAATTGTTATGTTCCAACAAATGTTTGATACATTGAAGTCCCTTGCTGCTGCTTCCGACAAAACACAAAATAAAAATCACAAAAAACATAAAATGTACTTCACCGTGAGCCACACTGGTTGTGCATGTACTTGTCCATGAAATAACACATACAAGCCAGTAGCAGTCAGTTAATTAGACACAAATTCAATTCTTTACCAAGTCTACTTGAAATCACTAAAATAAGTAACTTGACAAAACAGATGCACTATATGCAGTCCAGTCCAAAGCTCCTCCAGCAGATTATGTTTTATAGTAAGTGTTAAGAAAAAAACAAGCAATGCTGAGAACTGAATTGAACTGCAGAGTGACGAGACATCCTGATGTGGAATGCTTACACAAGGTACTAGAAAACTGCAAAGAGAAAGGAAAACAAATTGGTATGCTACTTGTAAAGAAAAAATTTCATGGGCTTTCTTGATAATATTGTGTATAATTTATGCATTTTAACAACATGTCCTGGGACTTGGCTCAGCCATCACCTTTTCTTAATGTTTTACCAGATACCATCAGTTACCCCAGTCCACAGTCTAACTGTATACCAATCAAACAGTATTACTTTTTGTACCCGTTAAGGCTTCCTGTGCAAAATACCTCACATCGACATCAGCATCAGCGTTTAGTTTGTCAAGCACCGGTTTAATCTGTGATTTGATGGTGCTGTTAAAAGAAAGGAAGGGTAGAACTACTGTAAGTCAGTTCTGGAAAGCACGTCAACACAGAGCAAAGAGGAGGGATGAGGGTGAAAACGTAAAGCTTGTGGGATGTGGCTGGAGTGACAAGGATACTTCACAAATTAATGTGATCAAGTAAGCTGAAGCCACTCAAAAGGCACTAAGGCCACAAGGTAGCATAATCAGCAGGCATAATCGCAGGCCACACCCCACAAGCTTTACGTTTTCATTGCTTGTTTTATTGATATGTGGTTACTTGAGCCTGAGCATTAGGTATGCCATGCTGATGAGGTCTAACAAGGCCAAAACAGCTGTCCATGACTGCCAATGCTTGGGCTCAATCTTTGCTTTGGTAGATTTAAGGGGTAATGCC
This sequence comes from Pachyseris speciosa, assembly GCA_016490735.1. Lineage (NCBI taxonomy): Eukaryota > Metazoa > Cnidaria > Anthozoa > Scleractinia > Pachyseridae > Pachyseris > Pachyseris speciosa. The sequence goes on from JAEMWC010000128.1 coordinate 175,730, forward strand.
CGCTACCTTGTGGCCTTAGTGCCTTTTGAGTGGCTTCAGCTTACTTGATCACATTAATTGGATGAGGGTGAGTTAGACTCACAGAAAGGCAGATCAAACCAGAAGATTAACATAACATTAATATCAAAACAAAAGAACAAAAAACATACAGTTGAACCTTGATTATCTGGACTCATGGGGACTGAGCTGAACAGTCCGGATGATCGACAGTCCAGATAATCTAAAATATGAATATAAATGAGCCAAAACTAAAACTGAATGACAGAACAAGTGGAGCGTGAAATTTCACTTGGAAACAAAGAACACCTGAGCTCAGTGAAATGCATTGCAGTAGTATGGTGCACGTGAGCTCAAAATGTGTACAGATCAGTGTTTTGAAGTAAACAAAATTCAGTTTGAACTGGAGTTTCATTACTTAATTTAAAGGGAAAAAGTTTTGCTGCAGATCTTCAATATGGCTAATTAATATTCATGAAAAACCAGGACAAGCTAAGCAAGTCCGGATAATCGAAAAATCTGGATAATCGAGGTCCAGATAATAATCAAGGTTTGCCTGTATTCATTTTGTGTGTGTGTGTGTGTGTGTTTTCTAGAAAACACCCCCTTGAGAGACTTAATTTTCCCTCAGGTCAGATGTGGAGGACAAAGCACTTACTTCACATCCAGAACATGGGCAATTTTTTGTAAAGTTTTGGCGACATTGAAGCGCACATTAGCTACAGAATCATCAGCTAAACCAATGACAACAGGCAGCATCAGTTTGATTACACTTTCATGTCCCATGACTTCTGCTAACACCTGCCACACAAAGTACAATGTAGATAAGGGCCACATAGCCTGCTTCAAGGTTTAAAACTCATGGGAAGGGTGGGGAGGCCAGTCTGGGAGGTTTAAAAACTTTGATTTTCCCTTTAAGTGGGGTAGGTGGGGGAGGGGTGGAGTTTTTTGTAACCTTGTGTATTTCTGGGCACGAATATTAAAATACAACGCTCGCAATGTACCCCAATATACCCCCATATAAACCATATAATGATAACTTTGTGAAGTATGATTGTCACAGGAGGACGGTGGTAACATTGACTATACCTGAGTGAATGTCATCATCAGAGTCAAGTGATTTGTGTCATGTCAGTAGATGGGATAAATTTTCTGGTCAATGACATGATTGGTAATAATAGTAATTAAAAATAATCACTTTATTAAAGTTTCAAATCTTTCTAGCAGAACACAGTCTGATGCTTTATCTGGAAAACCAGAGTACCCAGAGAAAAACCTCTCTGAGCAGAATGAGAACCAACAAACTCAGCACACTTATGATGCCAAGTCAGGGAATCGAACCCAGGACACATTGGTGGAAGGCAAATGCTCTCACCACTGTGCTAACCGTGCTCCCTGCAAGTAGTGATGTTATTGGTCATTTGTTAGTTAATCCGTGTCGTTATTAGTGTCAAAGACTGTAAGCAATGATTGTTGCATTTTGATAGTCTTTTGTTTGTGTATTGATCGATGTATTGTTAGTACCCCAACAAAGCAGCCACTGCAATACACTGTAAATTATAACACAACTACAAGACATTAAACAATGTCTGTAAGTTTATGTCACATATTTTGAGTAATATGCACTCTAAGTGCATTCTCAATCTGTTGCACTGTTCTAATGTTCAGTCTAGTTATTATCCACTGCACCACACTGTAGACTAACTAAGCTAAATAAGTATGCAGGTCTATCAATTTTGTCTCTTGCCTTGCCATTTTGTAGTTCTGTTGTGTTTTCGCTACAAGTCTCAGTGCATAGTCTGACATTCTGTCACTTCACATGTACTAGAAGTCACCACGAGTACAAGCAGGGTTTGTACAGAGTTTTGTTCGCAGAATTGAAGACTCTTTCTAGGCTTTTTCCAAAACGATAATTTCCTTTTCCAGACACAAGGTTAGTATTAATACATGTAGGTAATAGCATGGATATTTGAGATAAAAACCCAAAACTCATATTTCAAAACTGTCCAGCGAAATGGCAAGTGATATTTGGGCAATTTCAAAATATAAGGAGCAGTATATAAAAAAAATTATCCCAATTATCCTGCAGAAACTAATGCTATTAATTGTTTAGACTACAAGGCAAAATATCTCATCATACAGTAAAATAACTTTTCTTAATGAATGTAAACACATTTGAAAAATCACTTTCCACTGTTTTTTTTTTTAACTTTTGGTGACAATCAAAATAAAGTAGCAGTACTTTTTTTTAAGTGACCCAATATTAAGACAGGCAGCAGATCTTTTCTCATTTTGGTCCTAAATGTAAGAAACAAAGTATTACAAGTTTTTAAAACAAAAAAATAATCCAGACTTTCAACCATTTTTTCCAGACTTTATCTTTACTTTATAGACTTTTTTCAGGTCTGGAAAACTGGTTTGCAAATTTCCTGACTTTTTCAAGAATTTAAGACTCTGTACGGACCGTGTACAAGGCATTACTGGTAAGTAATGCCCAAACAAAGCACCATTCTTCATTCCAATTTCAGAACTGCAAGACATTTGTACTGGTGTTAGAGTTATATTTTAGTGGTTGAACGGCACATTATTTTAGTTAGAACTAATACCGGGTCAACGGGGGCACATTTCTTTACAGTTTCTTTTAGGTCTCCCACTTATATTTACTGAGTATAGTGTGGTGAGCCGGTGAAGATAGTTTGGATTTGTAGCCATGGACAACACCTTGGGAATTACTTGATTCTAAAGAGACACAGGGAAAATGATAAAAAATGTTAATTATTTTGATCAAAAGATGGAAAATTACATACAGTATTTTGTCTGGCTGAATGTTAGTCCATGTTAAGCAGCCTGACTTGCGTAATGCACTCAAAAACACTATTTGACACCTTCAATTTGACCAAAGTTTCACTCCCAGGGCAGATGAATAAGTCAACACACTGTCTTGATAACAAGGCAGCTCAGAATACATTTAAACATCAATCCCTTAACTGACCCTTTTACTATTTCAAGTACAATAAACAATTAATAATCTTTATTTGGGTGGGGGTAATGCCCAAGTATTTTTATTGGACATCATCAATTCCTTAATGCTCTAATTAGTCTTGTTTGAGCTTTGCTTTAGGAAAACTGTTGTCTTCTCAAGAAACGGGATCAAGTGTGCTGACAAATACCTATACAACTTTTTGCTCATCCTGGACAGACATCCATGCACAAAATAGTTTTACTGTGGTCTGCAGAGCAGGCATATTTTGTGGCAACTGAGGGTATTTTTTCAAAAACACTGGTTATGAACAAGGAGATTGGGGAGAGATGGAAATGTAACCAAGGAGTGGTTAAAAATCCAAGATGGCCTAATGCATCAACTGCTATTTTAAATGGCACTCGTCTGCCAAAAAAACACCTGCACTGAAGGTTAGTTTTGCTTCTACAGGGGTGTTTGTCCAAATTCAATCTTGAAGTGGCAATGAACTAATTACACCACAAAGCTTGAAGGGAGCACTGTCACATGGTTTTGTCATTTTTAAATCTATGGTACATCCACTGTAAAGCTTAATGGTACAGTACAGTGTGTAACCTCCGGACTGAGTGGGATATATGTACATAGCGATGCGGTCAACGGTTTCAGTCATAGTAGTGGCTTTTGCTTATTAATATCTAGGTCCCGTACAAGGTAGGACTTAAAGCATGTAAACAGATGTGGCATTCTGACTATATGACAAGGTAGATGGTTCCACTCTGACATGGTGCATGGGAAGAATGATGATCTATTCTATATAACAGTTCTTTTGTGTTTAGGTGTTCCTACAGAGGTGCCGTCCTGTGGATTGTATGGGGTCAAACCCATTCCTAACCAGAACCTGGCTTTCAACATCCATTTATTATTTAAACATATCGGCTTTCAACCCTCTGCAATTCAAGGCTCTGCCATCCAAATGCAAGGTCACCCATCATCAGTTTTATGCCAAAACTGTATTCAAATCACTTGTCAGTACCACTACTCAACCACAAAATGTGTCTGCAACTTATAGCTAAGAGGCAAATGAATACTAGCAGGTGATTTCTTTGAACAAAGTCTCATAAACTGGCCCCATTTTCAATTGAAGTTTCAACCATTTGCATCCCTCCCATTCGCATCTGTACATAGCATCAGCACAGTAATGTATTCTTTGGTTACTAACAAAACTGGACCATTATGGTAGCTTTTCATTGATGTGCTGAAATAATTTAGCTCTAGATCTTTGAAGAGGTGGTATATCAGGGGTTTTAATAAGTTTTTAAATAGCCTTCTGAGCTAACTAAAGTAGGTGGCAACCTGATGAATTTTTTTTAATAATTTGAGTGAAAATACGGACAAAGTAGGTGATGTTAAGAGGTAAATTCTGACAAAGTAGGCGGCGATTCTTGCTGGTTGCCGGCTTCTTATGAAACCCCTGGTATATACTTTTTATTCATTCATTTATTTATTTATTTGCCATTTTCACAATATTTACAAATAATACACCTAAGTTAGTGACGAGGAGACCTCAGGAAACCACAAGGCTTATAAGAGAGGCCACCTTGAAGGATGATATAAAAGTATAATTTGGTGCTGTGTGAGTGCGGCATGACAGATTCAGGATTGTTTAAATAAAAATTCTAATATTTTTTCCTTGAAGGTAAGAAAACTTGCTGAACAGGGAATTGAAGTAGGGAGAGAATTCCAAATCATAGGACATTGAAAGAGAATTGTAAATTGCTTTACGTTTGTATGACAGATATGAGGGCGGTAACATCCAGCTGTTCTGGTGCCATATTATTACAGTAGCGGATAGGACCTCTAAAGCAGTTTCCTTGACCCACAGAGGCTGTTTTTGGGGACAGGTAGTCAGCCCACTACCCAGCCTCTACCCAAACCTGAGAGGTGTGTGAGGTCAGACCACAGAACCGCGAACTGCATTCCCTACTCTTTTCGATCAGTGTGTGGGTTTGTGATGTGTGGTCCAGTGCTCTACCAATGGAGCCAACCGGGCAGCAGCAATACTGCCCCTTTAATGTGCCTATTTCAGAAGCCTTTGTCATATACCACTTGTGTATTCCCTTTCCATACCTGTGCCCATTCAGCTCCAAATTTTTCCACTAGCTTTTTAAGTTTCTTTGCTGCTGCTTCTCGGATAGCATATACTGAAAAAAAACGAGTTAATTTTTTTACAAGTTGAACATTCAGAGGGGAGAATTCAGGGGGGAGTCAAATAAAGATTCTAGAGTTCTGATTAAACATAAAATTACTAATGAAATTTCATCAGTAACAACTAGTACTGCAACAACTTTTCCTCAAATTCTCAGGTTGGTTGAGATCACTTGCCAGCCGGGTGAGTGACCTTGGAAACCATTCGCCATGGTCTGTTATCACTGAATCGTGTCTTTGACAATTTTTTGGTTGGTGGAAGTGAGATCTTTCTCGACTTTAGCATAAAAGGAGGTGTCAGAAAGTTGCCGCAAAGCTTCTTCTTTGTAAAGGTCGGACCTCCAAACAACTACCTGCTAGAATCTTTTCGGAACCACCGCTGATTTCATTCAAACGCGACAAAAATGTAGGTAACTTTCTAGTTAAAAGCGCTTTCAAAACAACTGAACAACCTGGCACTTTTAAATGCGCGCGCTCGCGATGCAAAACTTGTCCTTTCATTCAAAACACTGACAAAATATCGGGCCCTAAGCGATCTGTTAAGATCTATTGCATAACCTGCACATTATGCAAAAAGTTATACATCGGCGAAACAAGAAGACGACTAGGTGACCGATTCCGAGAACATCTTCGTGATGTTGAGAAAGATGACAAAGACGCATCCAAACCTGTCGCTCGGCATTTTAATCTCCCTAACCATTGTAAAGAACACGTGTCGATCTCCGGCCTTTCCCTACATCAAGGTACCACGGAAAGCCGTAAAAATCTCGAGCAAAAACTGATCTTTCAAATCGGCACTCTTAATCCCCACGGTATCAACGAGCGATTTTCAGGGGCACCCAACGACAATTTTCGGTAGATATCTGTTCGGTGGAGGGTAATTCGCTTTGGGTTTTCGGCGTCGATTAAAGGGTGCACTCGGATTTTCGGAACTAAAACGTGGCCTAAAAGATTCGCAGTTGGGAAATCATAACCCCTGAGGTTTTCGGAAAGGTCGTAATTGCTGTTTTTGACAGTCAAAAACGTCAGCTAGCAGTTTCGGAAAGAAAATAGTTTCCTAGAAAGTTCGTGGAAAGTTGATATCAGCTTGCATTTTCTCAAAGGAAGATTTTGTTCCCTAACTTTTTCGGACAATTAAAACTTCAGCTAGGGAATCCGAGCAGATCAACTTCTTCTAGCTTATGAAAACATCACTTTAAAGAGACTTCAAAAATCATAAGGTGCTTAAAAATGCCTTTCTACAGCTTTTGGTTGATTTGGCTCGTTGGGTGCCCCTGGATTTTCATTCAATTAATTTATTCCTTTTTTTCACGTTACCATGTTACCACCAATAGCTTAGCTCCATTTTCTGTATATAAACCATACACAACCCACAATTCCTCGATTCGCTCCGACGAAGGGCTAACGCTCGAAACGTCAGCTAATCGAATCCCTGTACGGTGGTCAATTTACATTATCAACTCCGTTGATAAACCAAATTTTCGTAAGCCAATCATCTAGCTTGATCCTTCCAACGAGTATAAAACCTCAGACAAAAGCGCGATTTTTTGAAATGATACCGAGAACTCATCTCTATCATTTCTCAGCAATCGGCAACTGACAAGGGCAATAAAGGCAATCAAACGACATACGGAAAGAGGAACTTGCCCAGAAACATGGAAGTATACAACAACAAAAGCTCGCGCGGATTGTCATTATGGAAAAAGTAGATGTTTATTAGGGCCATTGAAAATTGAAAAGAAAATTGGGGTAACCAAGCATTTTTCATAGATAATTAAGTCCAAAGCTTGAAAAAATAGAGACTTCGAAAAAAGAGAAAAGAAGAAATGTTCTCTGAACATTTAACTAGAATTACAGTTTACATACACCAAGGCAACAACAAACCACAAGCTTTGAAATACATAGTAATAAAAATGAAATACATTTATATAGCGTCTTGTTCCAGTGGTCCAAAAACGCTTATTACTGGAACTTATCATATAAAAAATAAAACACTATCATCACACAAAAATAAAACACCATGTTCAAACAATTGGTGACATAAAAACTACCTTTTTATGTGGCTTTTATTACAAAATCATTGCATTGGGACCATTAATTTTTAGCCTTGCTCTCTTCTAGTGGACGAAAAAACAGGCTAAATATATTCTGCGAACCGTATGTAAAAAGCACCATGTGTTGAGTAGGCTTACCATTTTCGTTTTGTAAAGTAAAACGTGGGGGCACCACGCGTTTTTTAAACCTATATTGGTTATTAGTTCAACTTTTAAGGCATTTTGGGGGGCGCGAGAGAATTTTTGCGCTACTCCCTACCTATAGTAAATGAAATATTTGCATCTCTTTTCCTTAGATATGATATAAGATATAGTGACACATGCTGGAGCAAAAAGATTTCTTGATTACTCGAGAATTAAAGGACATTTTTTTTTCAATGACGATGGCTTTGAATGCTCCGAGAAATTTCGAAGACGTTTTGAGATGTACATTTTGCCTAAATTTCAAAGTTTTTTTTCACTATAACTTGCACTTTTGGGCTCTGGCGAAGTGGCATTAGACAAACACCTAAGATTACCTTGTTGTAGTTTTGTCAATTACTTGCGCAGTTTTTTCTCGTGGTAGCATTACTATTAGCTCTGTGGAAGGAGTTTTGAAATGAATAAAAAATACCATCGCAGTTGGAGAGCCAGTCACCGTGATTCTCGCAGTCCGTTATTCAGGCAAATTAAGTTCAAGCTTTTCATCAGTTACGAAGGCGAGACATCCTGTTATGTATCGTTAAGTTATCTTACGTTCAACAGTGTTGAAACAGCAATAAAATAAAGGAATAAAACCGAAACGTAATTAAAGTTTGTTGTGAATTAAACCGTTATGTGCAGAAAATAACGTTTTTACGCGATTTCTTTAAATCAATTTCTACAACGGTAATTCACTCGAAAATGACCTACTATCCAGATTTTTTTCAAACTTGGCACAAAGGAAAGTCACGCATTGGACATTAAAAAAATGCAATGAACTATGGAGCACCGTGCTGGTTTTGTCCTGCATAACCGTTATTCTCAGTGACAAAACATAAGGGCATGACATAAGGGCAAACGTTGCTTAACACTGTTGAGGCACCGACCTCGAAAAACAGTCAGCCAGGCGGAGTAAAAATATTTGTTCTCTCGGAAGCAAAACAACAAAACAAACAAACAATTCAACTACTTCTTTGCGTCCAAAACGAGTAGAGATCATTGATATTTTTTTCCAGTGAAAATAAAAATAGTTAAGCTTACTACGAGATTCATTCCAGAACAAAGGTAACAACGATAAACCCTTTAACGCCCAGTGCACGATATATCGTACGGATTTGTACAACAGACAGAACTACCGCTTTCAAGATTGCCCACGCTCTCAAATTTAGACCTGATTATTATGGTCTGTTTGTAGTGTCAACCAGTAACTGTTTTACGCTTTAAGAGCCGATACACTTGGAATAACCTTCGTTTTCCGTTCCATATCATTATTTGTTTTCAAGCAAAACCAAAATTGGCCGTTTTATGCGCCCTGGAGCAAAATCTCCTTTGGACGACAACCTTGATCTCATGACTAAGCATCTATCTGCAATTTTGCCTCTCACACCTACAACGAGTCGAGCATCAGCCATTTGATTCGAGAAACTTTTGAAAGCCTCTGTTGTTCTCTTTGGCGCCCGCATTGCATTCTGGGATATGTAGATACCGCGGCGAAATGGAAGTCCCACCATCTTCATTTTGTAGATTTTTTATAAGTGTCAAGCCACCAGGACCTACTGGCAAAATATGGTACGCGTTGTGTTCTTTGCAAGTTAAATCTCACCAAAAATTGCTTTGCTAGGTCCAAGAATCCATCACAGAACGGCTAGAGAGACGAACTTCACTTCTGATCTGTCTTGACTCGACACCACCACTTTTGGCGTCCCAGTCGTTGTGAAATTATCTCTCACCTCTAGCTTCGTTTAGAGGTTTGCCTCTACTCTCCATTCCACCTTAATGATGCCAGCGTGGGAGCTTCTGCAGTGAAAAATGGCTCGAAAACACACTTATAAACCGAGTACCTACCGATTACAACACGTTACAGTCGCGAGCAAAACAACAAAGGTTTAAATTGGTGACGTCACAAGAAAACTTGAGTCCTCGATCTTCCAGAGAAGCAAACGTTTCAAGGGAGACCTTCATATAGCACATCTAGATCCCTTTCAACTATTTGCATCGAAAAAATTGCCTAAAGAGCTAAAAAAAATTGGGTTTTAAAGGGTTAAACCAATTGTCAAGCTTGCCACTTGAAAATACGCATCTACTTTAGTAAAAACACACATCTGAGAAAATACCAAACGGTTTACTCAGAGAACGAACTTCTTTCACCAAGTTTTAGCTGGTCGTTCCTCCCATTAATCGCGGTGAACTGTTAATTGACCTTTCTTGGTGAGCTGCAAGATGTTGCAGTAAAGTGAAAGCCCTTGAACCGTTGAGCGCCATGCAAGTCGATCCACGTTTTAAGCTTTTCCTAAGAAAAAATCCTTTGCTCTTCCTTTTTATCACTTGAAAATTCACCGTCCGGAGTATCTTATGCGAATTAAAAGACTTACTTCGAGGAAGATGAAGTTGTCTTGCTCAAAACCAACTTAATGACCATAGCGACGACTGCAAGATAGAAAAACTGAACATTTCAAAGCGCTCTCCAAACAGGAACACACATCAGCTATTGCTGATCATATTATGACTACTGCTCATGATATAAAATGGGATCATTTTTAAATCCTCGCGTCAGGAAAAACTGATTACCATTCCAAGATAAAAGAACGACTTAGAAAACATTTCAAAAGGAAAATTAACTATCAAAACGTTACATGACGTTTCGACGACCTCATGTCATCATTGTCATTCACATACACACCTATTTCTGTATATATATATATATATATATATATATATATATATATATATAATGTCAATTATGTTAATGTGTCCACATTCGACAATGATGACATGAGGTCGTCGAAACGTCATGTAACGTTTTTGTCGTTAATTTTCTTTTTGAAAAGATAAAAGAAACCTTGTTTATACAAGAAATGAACCCGACTTTAAACGCTAATCTTACCAGTGACAAGCTGCCACTTTATTAGTATGTCAATGCTATTTTTAATCTTACCCAGATCACTTGCAATTTCTTTTTGAATATAAACAGTTTTTCATGTCATAATCGTTGCTTTTGGAAATGTATGTTGCCACATACGAAACGTCAAGTCAGATTTCATAAGATGCATTGCTCACCACGTTTATAACCGATTTATGTGTTGTTTTTCTTATAATCTACAGTCTTGTGGCTTTTTAAACCGTTTTAGCCTGCTATTGAGTGACAAGTTCCAAGCGACGTCTGTCATTGCCTCGAGAAACAATAACTACCAAAAGTACAAATAATTTATTTACCTAATACAATGGCAGTGTTATGTAGAGCAATAGTAAATGGTAAGTTTCTGGAAAACGCCAGAATACACTGACGCACGACGAAAACTCTTACCGCTTAAATTAGCACAGGGAACCTAAGCGAGTGGATTGCGTTCTCCAAACGCAGTAAGTTAAATTACGTTAAATAAATGATGTTTCATCCATCAACAACTGCATTCTTGGACCTAAAATGATTTCGACGTTTAGTGGGATTTTCTTCATTTTAACCCATTTGCACCCGTGCCATCCAAAACCGACAGCGCAGAGCCACGTCCCTTCTACCGCTTGTGACGTCATCAGTTTTAATGCTCATAGACAACTTCTACATGTAGCATGTATATGAGGAGCCGAGAAAGCGAAAGGTAGAAGGACTGGGGGCTTTCTCGAAATTTTGTTTTCTGCGCATGCCCGATCTTGGAAAGCTAATATTAGGCATTAGGAACAGAAGGGCACGATGAACTCCACCAGCAAACAGAGGTTTGGTAGTTTTGGTTCTTTTTGGCTAGAATCTGGCCAGAAAACGGCTCGACGAGCTTCAAAAAGTGTTTTTCGGGAAAATGCTCGGTAGTCAATGGGTTAAAGTCGTGGAAGCATTGAAGGAAGTAGAAACTGACCGAACATCATCAATATGCAAAATGCCCCGCTCAATAACTCCTGATGGTTGTTTAATCAGAATCATTGGTCCTCGACCATTGCGCATAGTGACGAATGTGGCTGCTACAGTGTCACGTAAGCGAAAGTTTTGAGTTGATTACCGTCAACTCTGGTATCGTCAGCACGACAAATAAAATATCAAATGAAAGTACCATGAAATATTATTCCATATCTTGATATGCCAGTCCTGTTTCTAAATTTTATCCCAGGTTTTGACTCTCCATCATGACACACATTAACTGCCATATCAAATGACTATTTGTTACAAAGGCACCATTTAAAAGTGAAGCAAGTTTAGAAGTTAATAACTATGCTTTGTCTCTCTACCTTTTCCCCCTAATATCAGGTTCCGAATATCCCGCATATTAATGACTCAAGCATGAGTCATTTTGTCACCCACTTTTGAAATTCTGATAGTGATCCTATATCCGTATATCGTTGTACTTTCTCTTTATATACGGTTAGTAGATGTAGCCGCAGTATCCGTAGAACCCGTAGTAGCTGTAGTACGACTCGTATTCCTGGGTGAGAATTTGAAGTCAACGATTCTGCAATGGTTGCCACCATTTGTTTTGGCGATTCGCTTTTTCCCTTCCTGAAATCGTAATTTTACGTCGGATTTCGTGCACCAAAGTGTTCGTATAGCCGAACATCATTATCAGCAGAAAAGCAGTCAGAAGGGAACAGATCGACGGAGATAACACAACTAACGTAGAAAACTGTACGTTTATTCAAATTACTGCATGCAAAGATACATACAATTAACACTGAGTGAATAAATAAGCTTGTTTGTACAAATACAAATATATTAAATAACAGGAAATAAGGAAAAACATTAGGAAATACAAGTTACAATATAGCAAAACCAAGCATTGACAGAACTTCAAAATAATATTTTATTTTTAGTCAATTGTCTTGTTTGGAAGCCCGTCAATAGCAAAGATATAGGGTTTGCTACCCCAGGTTAAAAAATTGTCTTTTAGTGAAAATAGCATTTCCCTTCTTGGTCAATATTTTCCATTTTTTTTTTAATTTTTTACAAAATCATTTTTAAATGACACAACTTACTGTCATGAAAAACTCTACTGTATTTCAACCACAGGGCACCCAGACAATCTGTTTATGGAACCCTTTGTATTTTTGATAGTAAATGTTTCTTATTGTTGGAAGTAATAATAATTATTATGTCTGCTTAAGTTTTGCTTACAATGTAATTGGCTAACAAAACTCCCAATACTCATAGTTGAACCCAATAGTTACTCCAAGATTCTCTTGCATGCAGATGCCATTTTGGCATTGTTGTTGAGAATTCAGATAAGATCATGTATTTGAAACGTGAGATTACCTTCGTTTTTGTCTTACTCACTAAACTCAAATAGAAACTACTCCAATGTCTTGGCTAAAACAGGAATGGTTAAGATGAAAACAGATTTTATTTTTTACAAAAATCTGACTGTCGTGAGCATGCAAACACTTAATGTTTGCGTTTTGATACTGGTATAATATTGAGACCTTAGAAAATTTTTGGCTGACGTTTTGCTTGGTCAGGGCCATAGCTAACAGGGGGACAGGGGGGCAGCTGCCCCCCCCCCCCCCCCCGCAACCTGGACCTGTCGAGCCAGACAAATCAAGTCTGTGGATGGAGTTGTTTTCTTTAGACTCAGTTATTTTGATTGTAGTGACTTGCATTTGTTTGCCATTTTCATGGCCGAGAAATTAGTTGGTTCATGGTGTGTGCAAATAGTATGCAAAAGGAAGCAATTTCCCCTATTTAAATTTGCGTGTATATGCACTATTTGCGAGGTTCAGAGAGTGCCTGTCAAGGCGCAGCCTGGTACTAGTCTAGTATAGAAAACACGTGCCTTTTCACACTTATTGGAGGTCGAGTCTTCGCATTCATATCTCATGACAAGTGCTAAAAACAGCATTTCGGAGCCTCCATGTTTGAAAATGTTCCGGAGAGCATACCCCCAGACCCCCCTACAAGGCTCCTGCCTTCGGCATTCACGATAATGCCCCCCCCCCCACACACACACACACACACACACACACACACACACACACACACACACACACACACACACACACACCGTTACAAAAAACCTAGCTTCGGCCCTGCTGGTAATTAACATAACATAACAACTTTATTTCAGTGCCGATGTCTTTAGCTAAAAAAAGCTAATTGGGGACACTAAAATAATAGGAAACAAGTTATAAAATGAGCTTATACAGTGTATCATTAGGTTAATTCATAGTTCACTAAAGTCAATATAAAAAGTTGAAATTTACGGAGTAGTCCCCACTAAAATATATAGAACAATGCTAAAAATATTTCTAAAAAATTCTCAAGAACTACAAATAAGACAAGAGCCACAATTGTCAGTTATAAGATACACAAGGTTAATACGCCGTATGTAATTGGGACAGGGTATTGACATGACACGTTTTGTAGCATAGCTCCTAAGAGGTAGGCAGTTTGGTATGGTATTGCTGAACATGTGGGCTGCACCCTGATGAAAGTGCACTTGCTGTGAAGCCTATTACAGGTGTTTCAGTGAATGATGTTGGGAAACAGGCCCTTTGGTATTAACAATTCAACCTCAACCCGATCAAAGCAAGACATTCTGACTGTGTTTCTTGGGTTTTTTGCGAATTTGTTTTCCCACCCAACGCACGTCTCTCCTCAATTTCTGTTTAAAAACTTTATTTCATTCCATAACATTATATATTACAGAGTACTATTTCATATTTCTCTACGAAACATTTACCTTATTATTACCTTATACAGTAATCACGGTTTAAACATTTAAGACGTTTATAAGTAGATGTTTTTATACACGGAAATGCTATTTTATCTTAGACCTATTTATATTACCCCTCTGAATATTATTATTATTATTATTATTATTATTATTATTATTATTATTATTATTATTACTCCACGTTAAGGCAAGCCTTGGTGTAAGCGGTAGCTCTGTTTGATGGGCCGAAACTGAAAAAAAGCACAATGAACTTGAAATGGATAAACATTTGGCTATGGGTGAAGAACCCATGGCCGCTTTAATAATCAACATTGTCTCAAAAAAAGACATTAACGATAATAACAAATGCGATGAAATAACGATAATAACAAAATGCGATAATAACAAAAGCGATGAACCGCACACAAGCATCAAAACCAAAGGAATTAATAAACACAAAAAGACCAGGGCTGGGAGAGGCGGGCAAAAAATATTGCGATCGAAGCTTTTCTTCTTGACTAACACTTGAAGGAATGTCAGTGAAAGCACATGGTGTCGAAAGCCTAGAGGGAGTACTTGATACTCCAAATAGCAATATCCCTCTAGTCATTGCTCCTTCATTGCGTGCTCTTGATTATAGTTAAAAAGTAACAACGTGGGACAACATAAACTTTTTATTGACAAATCAATAATTCCTTTATCGTAATGATCTCTGCCAGTTTTAAACAAAAAGACTGCCAAATTCTTCCTAATAGCACCACTATTCAAAGGTGTAGTGTTATAGATGTAATTATTACCATATAGATCGAAATTATTACAACAGCGGATACCTTACAGGCTTTCCTGAATCTATATTACAACCCCACCTCCCTCCTTCCCCTCCCTCCCCTCCCTATCCCGCTCTCCTGGAATAAAACCCTCCGTGGGGCTTCATAACTCATTTTATACAGGTTTTACAAGTCTTCCACTAAATAGTCAAGGTCCTAGCTTGAACTGTGTTATAGAAAGCCAAACGTGTTGATTAATGAGCTTGATGTTGCGAACTATGTTATATAAACTCGGATCATATTTAATAATAATCAAATGCTAATGTAATTACGCCCCTCTCGGGATTTACTCAATACATTTTCTGTTCGGGAGGCTCCGCACTAAAATTCAAACCATCACCTTTTCAATCAACAGTTGACCGAAATGGAACCAACTGTTTATTTTTTTGCGACTGTTAGAAACTGACTAGAATAATAGTTTCAGTTCGGTTTCTCTTGTGTATCATACAAGGGATGAAAAGGCATCATTTCCGTTCGTAGTCTCTCTCTCTACACCTCAGTATGGAGTTCACCCTTTGGGAAAAATATCTTTCGCACATTTTTTCAAATTGGTCTTACCAATCATCCTTTGTAGGTATTGAAAGCTTTTCTCTAAAACGCTAACAATTTTACGTAATGACGGCATCAGTTTATTTCATTTGATTCATCTGTGATCCTTCGTTTAGATTCAAATTATATTTATCACTGCTTTTTGGGCGTCGTTGACCCCCAACCCTCGTCTTCCTTGGTCTAGAAGACGAAAAATCACCAAGCCTACAGTAGATTGACAATAACACTATAGAACAAGACATCGAATATCATAGTATCAATTGTTACTGATCAACCATTTGAGGGTAAACCGTTGACAAAGGCACAATTGAAAGGAAAATTGATGAAATTCGTTTCTTGTTAAAATTACGGGCACCTCGCTGTTGTGGTGCTTAGCTAGTCTACTTTCATCCACGACTGAAAGTCGTCTTCATTTGTGCGAAATTAAGGAGGAATCAGAATGTTTTTGCAACTACACTTCTTGATTAAGTACGTTGGACCCCTAATTTTTAGGAACGTACACGAAGTCACGTGTTTGAACAACTTAATTGAACTGATATTACTATTAATAGGTGAATACAGGATTGTTAGAATCATTGTATCACTCATATTTGTTTTCTTCGTTCGTTTGTTTGATTGTTTGCTTGGTTTCCTTTGAACGCTTAAGGCAAATAATTCCATAAAATATGCAAAACAGTTATGTCACTACAGTACATTTCGGAGAGGAGCCGTTAGTCGGTAACACTTCACATAAGCATTCTTTTCATACACCATTTACAGATTCTTGTTCGCACCTGTCTTTTTTTCTTTACAATTTTTCTTAGTCCTAGGAGCATAAAATTCAAACTAAGACCGCGAGTTCAGTTTGACACAAAAAAAAATTCCTTTGGCCCTTTCCACGGTTTTCTTAACGGCGCTAGTTACCAGGTATAACACGAAGAGGAATTTCAACCTGAAGTTGTCTCTACTGTCTTCTAACGAGCGAGACTAGAGCTCTTCTGAACTCTGGCATCCTGATCGTGTACATGATAGGATTAACAAGAGAGTTGGCAAAAAATAGAAGGATCAAACTTTGTCCAAATAATGGATGGTAATTATCAGCATTGTGAGATAGAAAACTATACACAGCATGTGGCAGCCATGTCATTAAAGATACCAGAGTCACTATACACAATGTCTTGGTCAGCTTTCTCTCCCTACTGGCTGCACCATGGTGCTGAGGATGCACTCCACAATAAACTTTCACGACAATGGACGTGTAAGAAACTAAAATAATAAACAGGCAAATTGATATGAACGAACACCATACGTCAAAGAAATAATCGTATGAAATATGAATAGTAACCAATAGTACTAAAACAGCTAAAACCAGCCCAGGTGTAGCCCACGTGACCGTAATAACTGCTCCGAAGACCCAGTTATTAATCACGCGGTGTTTGAATGGACGAAACGTTGCGTGCAGACGTTCTAAAGAAATCGCGGCGAGGTTTGTCAGAGAAGCTACAGGAAACAAGTACAACATGATCATTATAATGTTGAGCCAGATTCCAAAGAAGGGCACGTTATGCTTCCACACGCCACAGTCGAAATCGCCCATGAGAACTAACTCCACGACTTCCGTAAAACCTCCAACTAGCATATCTGCAACTGTCAGGTTGATCACCAAGTACATGCTGCTTCTACGAAGACTGCGGAAACTTAAGAAGACTATTATGGTTAGGATATTTAGTGTTACGACGGCTACTGACTCGGTTATCATGACCGTAATCAAGGCGATACACTCAGATGAAGAAAGTAAACTGAGGCTCCAGTCATTTTCTGATCCAGTCATTTTCTGATCCGTCTGAGTCAGAGTCAGGTACTTGCGAGTTCGTCCGTTATAGTACAATGTTTATAACTTAGTCTCATTAGAAAAGTTGTTTAACCAGTTAGCACTCTAGAATGTGTTTACCTCACTCAAGCACAGTAAACATGTCAGTCATCACTAGTGAGTTAATCATACCGTGGATAAGACCTAATTGTCATTAGCACAATAAAATAAATAACCTTTATTCAAAGAGGGTTACACCTATTACTAGGAAAGAATTCTCGCTAGTGGCCCTCTGTAAATCAACTCAAATTAAATCAAATGAAACCAAATCAAATGTTGGTTTTTGAGGAAAGGGGAAAACCGGAGTACCCGAAGAAAAACCTCTCGGAGCAGAGTACGTATGACAGCGAGTCCGGGAATCGAACCCGGGCCACATTGGTGGAAGGCGAGCGCTCTCACCACTGCGCCAGCCCTGCTCGCTGTAAAAAAAAGGGAGAGCACACGAGCACTAGCTAGAGACTACAAACAGTCTTGAGGAGGAAAATCGTTAATGATATGAGTTAATCATTATATTAGGCTAATTTAGCAACAGAACGGGAACGTCATTTGAGGACGCGAGAGCGAGCGGAAAGGACTGAACACGACTTCCGGTGCTCAATTTGCTGCTCTGCCATTGGTCAAGCTGGTTTTTAGATCTGCGCGCGCCGTTTTCAAGAAGTCCCCGTTGTCTTTGCTAAATCAGCCTATTCATAATAACTGTCTTGTCTACCATCTTTTCCATAGACTAGCGCAGACCTCACGTAATGATGGTTCCATCTTCCTTTTTTCTTTTTTGGAAAACTAATAAAAGTAGGTTCCACACTGTTGCGTAAGGATGATTTTTTCAAAACATTAATTAATTTAATTTTTCAGTGGGCCGAATTTGCGTGATCTCTGATACTCGACGGAAGAAATCCTTATGTCGCAATTTAGTTGGATAGCCTATACTTGCAACATTCAAGGTTCCCTTAAGGACGCTGCCTCCTCATACGAAGATATTTTTTCCCGGATTACCACAAGGGCCATTGAAAATTGAAAAGAAAATTGGGGGTAGCCACTCATTTTTCACAGATATTTAAGTCCAAAGCTTGAAAAAGACAAAGTACTTTTTCGAAAAAAGAAAAAGAAAAGAAACATGTCTCTGAAAATTTAATTAGAATTACAGTTTGCATACACCAAGGCAACAACAAACCACAAGCTTTCACATACATAATAGTAAAAATGAAATACATTTATATAGCGTCTTATCCCAGTGGTTCAAAAACGCTTTTCAGATACCAAATTAAAATTATCATATAAAAAAATAAAACACTATCATCATATAAAAATAAAACACCATGTTCAAAATTTTTAATACATAACAATTAGTGATATAAAAACTAACTTTTATGTGGCAGTTATTACAAAAATATTGGTTATTACTTCGACTTTAAAGGCATTGTTTTGGGGGCGCGAGACAATTTTTGCGCTCTCACCCTCCCCCCCCCCCTCCCCCCCCCTCCCCCCTAGTAAATTAAATATTTGCATCATAGAGACTCTTCTTCTTCGGCCATTGAAGTTTTATAAGAAAAACAATGCATAGCGGCTATAAACATGGTGAAGCAATGCATTTTATGAAATTTGACTTGACACTTCGTATGTGGCAACATACATTTTCAAACGTAACCGTTATAACATGAAAAACTGTTTTTATTTGTATAGGTAATCATTAAAAAAATTGCACGAGCCCGTAGGGCGAGTGCAATTTGCGGTCTTTGAAAATATTTGCAAGTGCTTATTTATTTCAAATTGCACGAGAAAAATCATGCTATTACATATTAATAATATGCACAAAATAATATGCATAAAATTGTGTTACATAAGCAACGCAGGTGAATCAGGTGCAAAACTAATTATTCATCACGCACGGGTCAAAACAACAGTTTTGTCAATGTTTTTAAAGTTTTGAAGCCGCAAAAACCGTCTGAAAAGTTGTAGGCTATAGCTATAAGGCTGCTTTGTTTTTCAAGTGTCTATCAAATGCTGTATAATCATTACCTTCAGTATTTCTGGTTCATAATCTTCGTCTTCTTTGTTGTTGTTTTCTCGGCGTAAAATGGCTTGAGCAAAGTGTTTTTCAACTTCAACGATCTCATAACTTTCGATTTCGTCGGTAATTCCCTTCTGTAGACATCACTTTCTCCAAACAGACAGCCGAAAAGCAGTGCTTGGCCATTGTTTAATGCTGTATAATCATTACCTTCAGTATTTCTGGTCCATAATCTTCGTCTTGTTTTTTGTTGTTTTCTCGGCGCAAAATGGCTTGAGCAAAGTGTCATTCAAGTTCAACGGGCTCATAACTTTCGATTTCGTCCGTAATACCCATCTGTAGACAGCACTTTCTCCAAACAGACAGCCGAAAAGCAGTGCACCATGCTCGTTTTTACAGCTGTTTTAAGCTCCTCTGCGAAAGGAAACTTGCTCAAAACGTCGACCATTGTTTGATGTTTTCACAATTTTCAACGCGGCTCAAACTTACCGCGAACTTGTTGCTATAGAAACAGCTACGATTTGATTGGCTCATTCAAATTTCTTTTGTTTCTAAACCAATCAAAATACATTTGTAATTGCACTTTGTTACAGCTTTGCACTCGTGTTACTCGTTTTTGCACTGTGTTACAGCAAAACTGCACTGCTTTTTCAGCCAAACAGAATTGAGTAATCTTTTCGTGCATATTATTAAAAAAGAAATTGCGAGTGATCTGGGTAAGACTAAAAATAGAAGTGACATACTAATAAAAATAACAGTTTGTCACTGGTAAGATTAGCGTTTAAAGTCGGGTTCATGGAAATCAGTTTTTCCTGACGCGAGGATTTCGAAATGATCCCATTTCATGTTATGACCAGTAGCAAGAGAAGATAAAAGGTAAGAGAATTAATCCCCCATATAGGCCATATCCCCATCGTAATCCCTCTTAAGTTATTTTTAGATGCCCTCCGAGATAAGGTGTTCCCAAGAGGGTTGAGTGATAGCCAATCAGGTGTCCCCATTCTGACAGCTCCTACGCAATGCTTCGCGTCGTTCGCGATTTACCATCAAACAAAATGGCAGAGGATATGGGAAGAAAGGTGTTTATACATTTTGTGGAGGAACGTGACTTCAAGGAAGTGAGTGTAGCAGGAAAACGCAAATTGAAAAAGATTGGTGCCTTAGGATTTGTTTTAACAGCCGTCAGTGCGGAAAGTTCAACCGGAAAGTTCAGTAAAGTTGCTCATTTCACCTTCGGGAGATTACGAGGTCCGTGTGAATATTTTGGATTGCGCTGAACGTGGAACCGTGGACCTCAAGAATGAAGCAGCCGTAAGAGACCTAGTTTTCAAGATCTCCGTGAAAAGCCCGTACAAGATTTGTCCAGATCACTCGCAATTTCTTTTTAAATATAAACAGTTTTTCATGTTATAACGGTTACTTTTGAAAATGTATGTTACCACATACGTAACGTCAAGTCAAATTTCATAAAATGCATTGCTTCACCATGTTTATAACCGCTTTATGTGTTGTTTTTCTTATAAATATTTGCACTCTTTTTCTTGGGTATGCTTTGATATCCGTTATGGTGGCACCTGCTGGAGCAAAGAGGTTTCTAGATTCCTCGGGAATAAGAGGACATTTGCTTCAATGAGGATAAATTTGAATGCTCAGAACAATTTCGAAGAGGTTTTGAGATATACATTTTGCGTAAATAAATTCAAACTTTATTTCCATTATAACTTGAAGTGGAGTTAGACAAACACGTAAGATCACCTTTGTAGTTTTGTCAATTATTTGGGCAGTTGTTTCTTGTGGTGTTCCTTATAATAATTGCAATAATAATAATGATAGTAATAATAATAATAATAATAATAATAATATTATTATTATTATTATTATTATCGGGATATTATCAATTATTGTGCCACTCCGTCATCGTCGTCGTTCTCGTAGGTACCCGCCCACGAGCAATACCGTTACCATGAGGAAAACAATTGACGGGTTCCTATAAGTATGGTGCTCCGCTTGGAGGATCCTTCGGGCCGCCGGACAAATGACGCCATCAATTATGCGCAGTAACGATGCGCCATGCAATTGTAAGGAATCACCTTACTCATATTATTTGCCACTTCACTTGCTTTTCCGTGATTTAGCGTAATTTCATAAGACAAAACACAACGTTTTCGTTTAAGATTTTTTTTAGACAGTCTGTCAGCAATCCTGTAAAGATATCCGCTAAATCAAGAGCTTCCAAAAAAACGGTAACCATCAAAACAATCAATCTTCTGAGGATATCGCGCGAGTAGTCATGCGAGACAAGAGGGTGCGTGGTGCGAAGAAGGCATGCGCACTAAAACTAGGAGGCACCGTCGGCACCCTTCCAATCTCGTTCCCAGAGGCTGCGATCCTTTTGGCCAGCGCCAAGGATACGAACCCCCGGTCGAATCCAAAAAAGGACACTTGTGATTGGCTGGTAAAAACAAAGCAATAAACATGACCGGATCAACCGCATCGGAAGTTGTTTTCGCGAAGTGTCAGGCAATGGAGGAATGAAAGCTACAGAAATGATCACAAGCAAAGGAAAATTACTGTCGTTGTAATAGTGCGGTTAGAAACCACCGCGTTTAAGTTTGTAGAGATAAGGCGAAATTAGATGGAATCTTAATAGCTCTCAAACAGCTTACAGATGTTGATTTACAACATGTTCTCCGACCAAAGTTCAAGGTATTTGTGCCGTTCGTGTTTAAATCAAAACCAATGATAAAGGAGTTGAAATATCTTGTTGAAGAGTTAGAGTAGGCGAGGCAATGCGCAGATCATGTTCAAAGAGAGCGTAAGTTAGACGAGGAATGTGGTAGTCGAATTTCGCAACAATATGGTTTCCGTGCACAGAAATTGACAGTGAATTGATTCAATATATAAGCAGAATATAGTCGTCTTTAATGAGATTGATCCATTTTGTAATAAATAATTTATACATATACCGTAAAATACTCCGTCAGAGGCTGATTTTTTTCCATCTATTTTTGAGGAGGGTTGCACTTATTAGAGAGAAGGCTTATCATAAGGGAAATTGGGCTAAGTTTAAAACTGTAGCAGCAATGTTTGGTAATGTTAGGACAATAGGTAAAAGGAATAAAGTTATAGACAACTATTGAATTAATTTCTCCAGCTATTTTTAATCATACTGCTGTTTGAGACCTCTGTCATTTTCTATGCAAAGTGTCCTTCAAGGTCAAGTTGTGATAATGGTGCAGCCAAAAACATCTGACTCAGGGTACGAGTACAACACTCTTTTCTTATTCATGATCTGGGTACTGGGCATCAAACTGAAAAAAACATTCTATATTTGGCAATAGGAGCAGTTCCTATTGGCTCATACTGCTCGCACTCTACGTTTATTGCAAGGTTACCATATATCAAGTGCTTTTGAATCAATCTGTATTTTGATGGACCCAAGATTGCCTCTAATTTGGTGTCTCCTTAATTTAGCCTTGGATGTGCAGCCAAAAAACAAATCAGGAATTGTTTTATCTGAAAAGGGATCTAAAAGCCCTTAGGACTAGACTATGTCTTCTTTCTTCAACGAAGTTACTGTAGCTGTGCAGGCTAAGCTTGGGATACTGGAAAAGACACTCGCATGTAGAAAGGGTTTTCCATACATGGCCAGAACTAGGGAAGAATATTGCCAAAAATTAATACATTTTAACACATAAATGTACAGGATTTTCCAGAATTCTAATAGCCAGGTGTTAGGGTCAGCTATATATTCTGTTTTCAGGATTTTCATTTGTTCATAAATAGGTATGTTACAAAAACTGTGTTGTGGCATAATAAATAGGCAATCCCCCTCCCCCAGGTCAAGGACAAGTAAGGGGGCCATGTTAAATGCCTTAGAGGTCACATTTATTTTTAGGGAACTCTTTATGGGTGAAAATATATTTCATGTAATATGCATACTTGAAAGATAAATGTGTCTTTTATGAAACCATCCAACAGGCAAGGTGGGGAAGGGGATGGCACGTTTTGAATAGAAAAGCTCAATGACCATATAGGATACAACCAAAAACTCCATCAATAATAATGAAACTTTATTTACACTTCAAAATTACACAATGATGAGAAAAGGTACTGAAACACTGTCTCATTCTAAAAGTAAAAATAATACTAAAAAATATAATTATATCAGATAATCTTTAATTAAATTTGCCGAGTCAGTAGTCTAGTTCATTACATCATTAAAAATCTTGTTCTCCAGATAGCAGCTACAGTAACAACTTCTGAATGGGCTAACAAAAATTGAGGTGAGACTATTGTTGAGGTTAAGCTTTCATCGGCCTTTTTCTAAGCCAACACTGAAACGATGATTCTTGAGAATCCGAACCTATATTATAAGTATCCTCGGTAATGTAAAGCTTAATTAAACTTGCAAGTTGTAACTGAGCTTCCTCTAAAAGAATCGATGTATGTATCCTTAGAAAGAGTCGTGTTATACAAAGGCAATCGCTCACAAGTTGGCTTCTACCGCATGTATGTGACTGTTTTCTGATTGTTGGTCGATTACCGCGGGATCGCCCCTGCTGACTGCCCTAAATTGGTCCTGCTGAACGTGTTGACATGATCAACAGCCGCCATTTTGTCCTGAAACCTCACGCAGGCGCAATCAAACCGGAACCAGGATTTTCTGGTTCCGGTTTTGGATTCTTCCAGAGCGTCCGTTGCCCGTTCCGCTGGATAAGGGTAACCTAGGCTCTGGGAAAGAGATTGTATCCCTTCCATCTGGCTTGCATGTACTTATCTTTCTAGACAATGGAACCAATAAGACGTCTTTCTCAGCAAATCATTTCGCAAAACACAGGGGTAGCCAAACTTTGCTTTAAAAAAGACGTCTAGTAATTATTTTTATTAAAGAAACTAAACTGTCAGAATTGTCACCGTGTGTCTTTACTTGAAACCATTTTCATATACCGCTTTCATTAGTGTTTCGTTTAGTACCTTTGTAGTTGCTGAAGTTTCGAGAGATTCGAATTCTACACAGCCGGGCACAGGACATGAATTCACCATATAACAATGTTAGCTTTTTTTTTACAGTTAGGGCGAACAGTGCCGACTACAAAACTAAAGTTGAAAGCAAGAAAGTCCTGCATGTCGCCCTTCCCAATCTTCGCACAAATTTTTACATAAATAAAATTTTATTAAAAGAGGTTTCTTAAAACATAAAACTGTAAAAACGAACGATAAAATCCGACGTTTCGGAGTAGTCATGACTCCATTATCAAGGAAAATATAAACATAATAAAGAGGGTGCGAAGATTATAAAAATACTTTCGCACGAATGGAGTCTGATTGCACGTTGAGATTTGGCTTTAAAACTCTTATAAAAAGCATTTCGTACACTAAGCAGTCAAATTTAGTTTTGCATTTCTTAAGCACTTGGAAACGCTTTAGCAGGTCCTGAGGCATTGTTCCGTGCATGTTCTTGTAGTGTTTGGCAATGGCGGAGGATTGTTGTTTGTGTCCTTTTACACGATTATGTAATTAAGCCGGTCACACCTAAGGTGGCATTCCTTGACAAGTCTTTTGACAGTTTACACATCTTTGTGTCGAAAGGTGAACATTTCATGTGTGTGTGTGTGTGTGTGTGTGTGTGTGTGTGTTGAAACTGTTTTTTAAAACCACTTATCCGAATTTATTCAATTTTTTAAGTTCTGGAACGAAGAAAGTTATTTTGCATACCAAGTTCAAGGCCGTAGCTAGACATTTTTCTCTTGGGGTGGGGGGGGGGGGGGGGGTGGGGCAATGAAGCCAAGCGCCGGAGGTAAAAGCCATTACGGGGCTCTTGGGGAATGTTCTCCGAACATTTGAAATCTAGAGACTCGGAAATGCTACTTTCATAGATATTTCGTCAAAAGTAGATGTTAATTAGTCCAAGGTTTTGTAAGCTATTGATATATCGTTCAATTAAATAATTTTCATAACTGGCTTGCACAGACTACGCTCGTGGTTTGCGGTTGCCTGTTCTAGGCTCTCAAATATTTGGGCGGGCGAAACAACGAGCGTAGAACGAGGGAAGAAAATCGAGTGTCTAGGAGGGTTGCGGTTGCCACGCTCTTTAGCCTATATTTAAATTTTCGTTCTGACGAGCAGATCTTTGAAGGATTTACTTCTCTTATATGATATAATCGGAGGATTTGTGCAGATAGTTTTCGGCAACGGCTGCTTTTCTATTAAACCCCACTTTTTTTCCTAATGCTTGTTTAAGGTCACTCACTGATGTATGGAATGCAGTGACAAACATGGCAATATTTTCTTGTGATTTTTTTTTTTTTTTTGCCTTGTTGGAGTGCCAACTTTCTATCAATGAAGTTCACTCCTGTTATTGATCTCTCTACACCAGTTTTTTAGATAGCCACGTGCTCTTAGGCGTGATTTGAAGTTAGAGAGGCACCAGTCAAAATTGTTTATGAAGAGTCTGTTCTAAGAAGTCTCATTGCTTCACCTTTAATAAAACCATGACACCTGGTGGGTGACACGACGTGAAGTGTGTGTCCAGGATAGATTTATTGTCAAATCTATCTCCTCTGTAGTAAAACCACTGTGTCTGGGAAAGTTATTTCGTTCACTGAGATTTCGGCTGAAATTTTTTTGGTTTGTTCAATAAACGGACAAATGCCTTGTTTTTCATGGTCTCAAAGGGAGAAACGTCATCAATGTAACGTCTCAATTCTCTTGGCTTGATATTGCTTTGGCGAAAAGGTTTTGTTTTAATTTTTGCCATGAAGATGTTGCCTAAGGCAAGTCATTTTTGTAGCTTTGGCAGTTCCGTGAGTTTGGAGATTAGGCTAATTTAGCAACAGAACGGGAACGTCATTTGAGGACGCGAGAGCGCGCGGAAAGGACTGAACACGACTTCCGGTGCTCAATTTGCTGCTCTGCCATTGGTCAAGTCGGTTTTTAGATCTGCGCGCGCCGTTGTCAAGAAGTCCCCGTTGTCTTTGCTAAATCAGCCTATTATTATCGTCCGGCATTAAATCCTCACTCCTTCCAGGTTTCGCTCACATGGAAAACTATAGGAAATGTTGACAGTCTAGTGTGTTTTCAATATTGCTTCTCTTTTGTTTGCTGTGATCAAGTTACCATATCAACTGTTGATGATAAAGAATGCGTTATAAAGAAGGCCGATGGCCGATTCTCCATAAAGCTTCCGTTGCAGCTGTTTCAAGATCCCCATTTACGTTTGGCCCAAAACGAGTACAGGCCTCATTAACTGAGATGTGTCGATCATAACCGCGTAAATGGTCTAAAAATTAGCTAGTTTCCTGTGTTTGGCTCTATGTTAAACTTGATCAGCTGTTTTGACTTTTTTCTTATCGATCAAATGACTTTTCTTGTTACAACTAAGCCAAGGGTTATGAAAAGTTTCACTCTTTTTAGAGTCCAACTTTAGCAAGGTCAACTATCCCAGGGAAGCTAAATTAAGGTAGACAGAAGCTGATATTACAAAAAAAAATGAGAGCGACTACAAACAAAGTGTCTTTTAATAAAAAATAATAATAAATAAAAATAAAAATAATAATCAGACAATAATCCTATTTGTTGTATTGTTGCGATCATTGAAATATATTAGTTCTGAATATAATTATTAAGCAAATTAAAGGGAGGAAAGGTTTCCTGCCCAAATGAAAATCGGACGTTTCTGTATGTTCATTTACACTGGCCAGTCTTTCCTGGCGGTGGACCATATCTATTGACCAATCGGATTGGATGACGGGACTTATTTTACCAATAATTTCCATAGAAGACACCACACATCGCAAAGCAAAGTCCTGTTTTCATATGCTTCCAATCTAGAATTTTGTCCTCTTTCGGTAGGGGGTAAAACCTTAGATTGTGGTGAAACGCCTTCGGTGCTGAATGCCCACAGGAGCGGAGACCCAGACCCATAAAATTTTGTATGCGGTGTGTGACAACCCGAGACGTGCACCCTAACTCATACACAGTTACTATTTTTTTCCTTTGAAGTAAACATGAGATAAAACTACTTACGTTTTTTCCGAGTCTGATTGGTTAATAAAAAATGGTCCGATACCAGTCAAGCGACCTTTTTTGCTGTAATTATTTTCAAACATTTCTTCCAAGCGATTACATCGAACCTTTCTAAGAAATATAAAGTTTAACACCCATATATAAGAATCGTTTTGGGGGGAGGTATCTTAACTTGAACGGTGCTTTTCACGACGACACTACAAGTCTCGAAATGAAGAATGATCCTCGCAGGGAGCAGGGATGTCGCAGTGGTGAGTGCTCTCGCCTTACTCCAATTGACCCGGGTTCAATTCCCGGACTCGACGTCATATGTAGGTTGAGTTTGTTGTTGGTTCTCCTCTCTGCTCAGAGAGGTTTTTCTCCGGGTTCTCCGGTTTTCCCTTCTCCACAAAAACCAAATCCAATTCCCAATTCCAATTTCATCTGCTTGTAAAGCGCATTTGATCATATACACATGGGAAATGCGCTATATAAGTTCTAAATTGGTGAACGCATTTGATGCAATTGCATAAAGAAGCCCGAAAAAATTCATGGTTCTGAATTTTTTCAGGCTTCTTTATGAAACTGCAGCAGTTGCGTTCACATAAAGAATGATTGCATTCAAATGAAGAATGATCCTCGCAGTTGTGAACGCGATTGATGCAATTGCATAAAAAAGCCTGCAAAAATTCAGGGTTCTTAATTTTTTCAGGCTTCTTTATGCAATTGTATCAATTGCGCTCACAACTACGAGAATCATTCTTCATTTCATTTCATTTCCGCAGTTCATACATGATTTCATATATCAATCACGCTCATTTCTTTCACGGGAACGTATGAACCCAGATAATTGAACTGCTCTTAACCTCAGTGGCTCCATAGCTCAGTTGGTTAGAGCATCGCACCGGCAACGCGAGGTCACGGGTTCAAACCCCGTTGAAGTCCTGAATTTTTTCAGGCTTCTTTATGCAATTGCATAAATTGCGTTCACAACTGCGAGGATCACTCTTCTTTTTATTTCATTTCATTTTATTTCCTCAGTTGATATATGATTAATTTCATATATCATTCACACTACAAGTCTCGTTGTTTTGTTGAGGACAAGTCATTATTTATCGCCTGGAGGGTCATAGATTTTTCTCGCAAGTAAAGTCTTTATTTAACGAGGGAACACGTAATAGCATGTAAATACTAATAAACTAGTGGCCCTCATTACAACAGGAGAAAGCTTAGTTTGACGTTGAGTGAAAACGTGAGTAGCATTTCACATATTTTAGCTCTATTTTTGCCCCCAAATTGATAAGTTTAATATGGATTGATATCTTAAGATACCAAGGAATAGAATCATTGAGTTATTGTCTTATTTTCTTCCCCAAACTATAAGCTTAAACAATTTTATCAGTCGGCTGTTTCAAAACAAAAAGCTAGTGCCGATGCCTCTGAAATAAGAAATGATTTGCGACTCTCACACTGTTTTATCTAGCTGCTAGGCATTTCCTTCTATGTAATAATATTTAGTTTAAATTGTAATTGATTATTCTATGTGTTAAGTTGCTAATTATTATTTTAATAAGTTTTACAAACCGTGTAATGGAAATGTGAATAATTAAAGTGTTGTTGTTATTTGTTGTTGTTATCGATATTTCTCTGTGGCATTACTTTTTCGCATTCGAAATAAGGCATAGTAGAGTTGTTGATTTACACTAAACCTGGAGAAAAATAACTAGTCTATTTTGCTCAAAACTAACGTCCAAAACCCTCCATCATATCGTAGTTTTCAGTTCAAATTCTTAGATGTAAAGATATGGAAACTGACATGCATGTTGGTACTGTTAAAGCGTTTCTCGCAAATCCCGGCCTTCGATGCAGAACATTTTAATTGAGTTCATGTTAATCAAGTCGAATTGGTGATTTATTTTATTTTATTTCATTAATATACTTACCAAACCATGCAAACACAGTTTGCCTCTCAGCTTCCGACACACATCTCAACTGAAAGAAAAACTTTTTGCCCCGAGTCGGAATCGAACCGACGTTCCCAGTTACTAGTCGGGCGTGTAGTGGTTTTCACGCCAGAAAAGTTTAAAGGTCATCAGCTTTTTTTTTTGGTTAAGTTGACGGCTGACCAGGTATTGGCTTTCGATTGGATCTCAGGCTCAAGCCAGGTGTAGGACCCCCGAACCAAAACGAGGCTCAATTTTTCAACGCGTTCTGCGGCTGGAAGTTTCACATTCAGTTAGTTTCTTCATTTTGATCAAAAAAAACTTCATCTTCTTCGAAGTGTGTTTTTAAATTCGCGTAAAAGGCATAAATATCAGAAACTAGTTAAAAGACTGCTCCGGAAGATGAATTTTTAAGTGATTAAAAAGATGAGCCAAAGATTTTTCTCAGGAAAACCTTAAAACTTGGAACGACTTGCATGACGCCGGATTGTGTGGTTGACAAACAAAATGATTCAATCAAGGGCTTTCACTTTACCGCGGCATCGTGCAGCTCGCCAACAAAGGTCACTTAACAGTTTACCGGCATAAAATGGGTGGAACGAGTAGCTCAAACTTAGTGAAAGAAGAAGTTCTTTCTTTGGGCAAACCGCTTGATGTTTGGAAATAGGTGTTTTTACTAAAGTTTTCAAGTGGTAGAAACTCTACAACACAGGTGAATTAAGTAAATTGAAGCTTAACATTTGGTTAATCGTTGTTACTTTTGTTCAGGAATGATATTTGTGTTTTCCTCTTGACTGGATATAG
The DNA here is from genome assembly GCA_016490735.1 of Pachyseris speciosa. Classification (NCBI taxonomy): domain Eukaryota; kingdom Metazoa; phylum Cnidaria; class Anthozoa; order Scleractinia; family Pachyseridae; genus Pachyseris; species Pachyseris speciosa. Next base: position 205,738 of record JAEMWC010000128.1, read on the forward strand.
ATAACAATCATCCCTATTCGTTTTGGACGCAAGGAAGTAGTTAGATTGTTCGTTTGTTTTGTTGTTTTGCTTGCAGGCGAACGAGTGTTTTTACTCCGCTTGGCTGACTGTTTTTCAACGTCTGTGCCTCATCAGCGTCGAGAAACGTTTGTCCTTATCTTATTTATTAAGACATAATCGCAATGGGTCCTCGTACAATTAAGGATTAAACATTTTCATCCAACATCGTGGTTATCATATATAAAGCCCAGGTCAAACGGACTCGCAAGTAGTCGCAAGTTGAAAACTTGGGTATACTTGCGATTTCGTTTGGCCAGGACTTGCGATGATGTGCGTTCAATTTGGTCGAGATTGAAGTTGAATGCATTTCGACGCAAGTTTTTCACCGTTTGGCAACCCAAGCCAAGTCAACCCCCAAGTTGAGCCAAGCCAAGTTGAGCGACGTCCATTCGTTGTTATAGCAACCTATTAGCCAATGAAATACAGGAAATGTAGTCCTGAAATGTTTTATTTTTTGGCGACTCAGCGTGTACTTGCGAGGAAACCAACCATCGCAAGTCTCTATTCAAGTTCGTCTTTCTGCTACTTGCGGCTACCGGTGATTCGTTTGGCCAAGGCTTAACATGTTGGGTGGATAAACGCACAGACAATGTTTGACCAAACACTAGACAAAGTGAGTTCACAGAACGATTTTTTGCGTATTATCGCTGAAATTCTGTGGTTCATTTGGTTGCTTTTTACCGGCTGTGCACGCTTTGTTGGTTGGAGTGGCGTAAGTGGTGTTAATAACTGCAATGATCATTCACATATTCATTCGTTACTCCGCAGCTCAAATATATTCCGCAGTTCATATATTCATTCTCACATTACAGTCATGTAAACGGCCAAATAAAATATCAAATTTCAGCAAGATATTACAAATGCTAACGGAAGATATGCAGACAAGGAGGAACTTGCTTTTCATAATTTTGTCTCCGGGTGAAGAGGCTTTGAGCAACGTTTAATTTCCTAACAAAGGAATCAAAACCCTATACTTGGGAAAACTCACGCTTCATATCGCAGCTCCAACAAGGCAAAATTCCAAGATATGTGCACTTCTTTTTATTTTCGTAATCAGAGACTGATATTTTTCATCTACTAGGCTAAATTCACAAGTTGCCTCACAGGAGCCGTTTGATTTATCCTGCTATGGTGAAAATTTGTCAGTTTTCCGAGTACGATTTTTTTCTTTCCCATCCGGGCTTATTTGATCCCTTTGTAAAGCAAAAAAGTAAAAACAAACAAGTCAACAAAACATGAATTTAAATTATATTAAAATATATCACATTTGAAAGTCTACAACAGAAGCTTGCACTACATCAAGTAGGCCTTCTAACCTATTCCTATTCGTAGCCAAATGTAGCGTAGGCTTAAAAAAGCTGCAAGAGGAGTAGAGTGGAGGTGTTGGTAACAGTAGGGCATTGACTTTACACTAGCCAACACCTGCGGCCTAACATATCTACCGTTTATTCCTGGATTGCTTTCACCATTGTGTCCATTGTGTGATTTTACGTTCCCCTTTCCCTTGCTTTCTGTTATATCACAATAATAAAAATATTTGAAGAGGGTAGAACCAAGCTAACTCGTGATTAATTAGGGTGAACATCAACAACAAAAATTAATATTTGCATTGAAAAAGTTAAATGAAAACAGATACCAATGAGTAAACAATGTGGTATGAAATTTACTTTGATATCAAATTATTTCATACCAGTATGAAACTTATTTCCTTTGTCTCCTAACCCTAATTATTCATAGAAGACAAAGGAAATAAATTTCATACTGCTATGAAATAATTTCATACCAAAGTAAATTTCATACCACAACATATACAATGATTTATTACAACGCCATTTTACATCAGCTCTCAACTTTCCTGGTTTTGCCATTGTCTCCTTTCCCCAGCTTTCCATCCCCATATCCTTCACAAATTTCTTACAGATGCCTGACGCTTTTCTAGTTTCTTCACAACTCATTTGCGTGACCAGCAGACATGAACACAAATGGATGAATCATGCCTGATGTCACCTCTACCTTTAAGTAATAAAAATGACAAGTGAAAGACTGACCTGAGTAATGCCATTGGGCTCAGGTTTGAGCATGCCCTTTTTGAAGTATTAATTTTTGATCAAAACCACGAGAACGGCTTCTAATCAATCAGCAGAAGATGCGTTCTTCACTTCAAAAAGCATTGTGAGGTTATAAGCTTTTCTAAGATGGTCTTTATAGACTTTATACTGCTCAGTGGTAGCATTCGTGATAGTTTTCGTCACCTCGTGCCCTCCTCAGAAGCTAATGAAGATTTCGATAACTGATAGATAAGCTATAATATCATAAAACATCGATAAGAATAATCGAAATAAGTTCAATGTTAACTTCATGTTTGCAGTTACTTAACAGCTGGTCCGAATATGAGCCCAGTCTTTTTCAAGCCAGTCCGAACGTTGCCGATCGCTAATTTTCAAAGAGTTCATGGTAATTACAGGATTGTTCTGACATCTTTTAGTGCCCATAAGGACCCTCTTTTCGATTAAAATGAAACGTTTTCTATCTCAATTACCATTTATCGACCCCCTTATTACTTATGACCCTGGCAAACGAGGATACATTGTTGTGGACACATCGTTGCCGACATAAATGTTTCCCTGTTAGCCCAAGCGCGCATTGTTGCGGATACAAAATTGGTGTCCGAAAGACAAAAAATGTTTCTGATTTTTTCAGAAACATTTGATTTTGTGTCCGCAACAACTGTTTCCCATTTTGCGCAGCATGGAAATATAACATTTCTTTTATGTCCAGCTTTGCTTACCCAAGAAACATTATGAGCAACAATGCGTCCTGACGACACATGCACATATTGATGTATTTTAGGTAATTCTAATCCCCGATAGACGTTTTCTTTTTCCTCGTTGAGAAACACTTTTTCAGTGACTCGGTGGAATTGAAAAGTAGCCTGGCCTGAAAGTACGTCATACTTTCTCAAATTAATATCCTACGAGCGTACTACACGACTGTCCAGCTGTGGTGTAGTTTTCACATGAGATAACAATTTGAATAGAGCAACACGAAAAAAATGGACCAGTTCGGAATACGAAATCAAGAGTCCACACTATAAATGAGCTTGATGTAGTACTAGCTCGTATAGTGAAGACAATTCTCCACAAGCTGAACCGAGGATAGTGGAGGGATAGGGATAGGGAGGTGTTGCATCTCTGATAGTGGCTACTTTCTCTTCACTTGGAGAAACGCCATCGCTGGACATTTTATGACCAGTTTTGTCAGCCTAAACTCGCACTTGTCTCCACTCACAGTCAGCCCAACCTCAGTCAACCTATCAAGCACAGCAAATAGCCGCCTTTCATGATCCTCTACGCCCTTACCATGAACAATGACAACATCCACATTGTTCGCAACCTCCTTATAACCTCTCAAGACATCACGGATAATCTGCTGATATTTCTCCGGAGCCGACGTGACGTCAAACATTAGGCGCTTATACCGGTAAAGCCCACGATTCGTGACGAAAGTGGTTATGTGTCGACTTTCCTTGCTGAGCATAATCTGATGGAAACCCGCTTGAGATCAATCTTATTAAGCACAGTACTGCCATTCAAGTTGTATAACAGCTCCTCCACCGTTAGGATGGGATGGCGTTCATGATTGCCTAATTTGCGCGACACATATCTACGCAGACTCTCACGTCTCCGTCACCCTTAGGTACAACAACAAGAGGGGATATCCATCCTGATGGTCCCTCTAGAACTTCTTCGATGATTTCGAGTTCAAACAGTTCGTCAAGTTTCTGGCCCACCTTCTCCCGCAACGCGAACGGAATCTTTCGCACCTACTGAGCTACTGGCCTCACTGAATCTTCAATGTGCAGTTTCATCTCGTATCCTTTTAACAGACCTACGCCGCAAAACAAACCACTGTATCTCTCACGGATATCACCGTCCAACACCACGCCTACACCATTCACTTGAACAGGACCGATCCTCAAAATACCGAGCTTCTCCGCCGTTTCACGACCCGGAAGTGTAGGACCATCGCCTTAACAACCACAAAATTAGCCTTAAGACCAGTATCATTGCCATCTAGCACAACATCTGCTGTAAAAGTTCTTAGGGTCGGTAAGAGTTCCTTGCCACCGTAAGCGAAGATTGTTATTTCAATTAGCTGACTTGCGAGACTCGCACCTGATTCCTCTCTGTATAAGAAAATTCCAGGTCCGTTCGCTCATCACGTTGCAGGTAGCCCCAGAATCAATAACAACATCTGGGAAATCTACTCCATCTTCAATCACTTGGTCGGCGCGCTGCTTCACTGATAACGCATACGCTGGACAGGTCTGTTCATGAGCGTCTGCACAGGCCACTTGATTTGTTTCCCTTTCCCTACCAGGTCCACTCTCAAATCGGCCACTAGTTACAACTGCACTGCCTCCTCTAGCCACGCCCCTGCCATGACCGAAAACACCCCGGCCGCCTCTGGAAACACCTCTTTAATCCTCCACTGCCACGCCGCAGAATTTGAGGACAACTAATCTCGAAATGGCCAATACCACCACACTTCCTACAGGCTTGATCACGTGCAGAACACTTCCTGACACCACTAAAATGACCCTCTAAACCACAGCCACAACAAACCCAGTTTCTACCCGAACGCTTATGTCCTCCGACTGCATTAACTTGGTCAGCATTTGCGTTTGCTACCATCACTTTGATCGCCAATCAACAGCTTCTTGTGATCTCGCAATCCTCAGCAAATCTTTGAGCATCAAAGTTCCCTCCTTTTATAGTAGCTTCCGACGCATATGGGCTGAATAACAGTTGTCTATGACTTGATCTCGAATATAGTCGTCCTCTCTATCACCGAATGCACAGCTAATCGCACGCTGACGAGGCCGACAAACAAACTGATCAACGGTTCACTGATTTCTTCTACAACCTGGCGAAACAAGTGCCTCTCAAACGGGAAGTTTGCCTTCGGAACGAAGTAGTCATCAAGTACCTTGAGAGTGTCTGCGAAACCAGTGCAGCCATTCTCGCCAGCTTCGACACAACACGACACTCACGCTTCGACACTAAACGGATAGTATTAATAATTAAATAAAGCGACAGAATCGCAGAAGAATTCTTAAGTGTCACAAAATCACTACAAAACGTATCACGGGATCACCAAGAAAACACGTCACCTTTACAGAAACAACAATAGCAGTGTGCTATAGAAGGGCAGAATCGTTTGCCTGAAAAGCGCGATGACTATGGCCAACTACTTAATGGGTAAGACTGCTCGATTTCCAAACCAGTTAGCGAGAAAGAAACCACTATTGCCATTGTCCTTTTAGCTGGATCACTGGGCCATGCCAAAGCAAATAGGCGGGCTTTAAGTTCCGTTTAAGAGATTAATACTTTGTTTTCTTAAACCCATTTATACAGTGCGCTTCTGATGCTGTTGGAATTTGTAATTGACAAGTAAGACTGACCTTTGTACGCGAATGATGTCATATCAGTCGCTCCATCGGTCGAAAACTCCTGGTAAACGATGAAATTTGACCCAGAAAACTGATAAATCTCTGATTGTGAGCTGCGTCCCTGATTATCCCCGCGGGAATTGGCCACACCCAAATACGTTTTACCGCATATCGCAAATGGAAACAAGGCGAAAGCTCCACGCGTTGGAATAGACTGAAACAAAACGAACCTGGTGCCATTCCACTTGTAAATGAACGAGTTGATACTGAAATTACGTCCATCTTGATAGTTGGCAAAAGCGAGGAATGTCCCTCCATTGATGTTAAAGGACTTCACATCAACGGCACTAGTTGACTTAAGAGACTGCAGTTCGACAAACCTTTCACCTGACCACTTGAATACAGGAGATTTCGTGTTTAAATTATTTGCAAAAACTAGGAAAGTTTCCTTGTTTATTACGATGGCCGAGCTCCCGAATGCTCCGTCAGTTCTTATCTCCTGAAACTTTTTAAACTTGTTGTCCTTCCATTTGTAGATGACTGAACTGATGTTGTTAGTAGTGCGACCAAAAGTGTTTGAAACAGCTAGGAAAACGTCAAAGAACACTTTAAAGAAAGTTACGTCCATTGCTCCGCTTGTAGGAATTGTTTGAAAAATGACAAACTTCTTTCCATTCCACTGGTAAATAACAGAGTTTATTTGGAATGTAGTTTCATTACGGAAATTAGCAACAGCAAGGAAATGTTTATCAGCGACCGTAAAATATTCGATGTCACTTCCGCCAAAGGTGGTTATGGTCTGATACAAGGAGAACGTTCCAGTTAATTCGTTCAATTTGTAGATGAAGGAGTCTGCGCTCATGCCACCCTGTGGGTTACCAAAGCTAGCGAAGGCGAGAAACAGACTTTCATCTATGCTGAAGTGTTCCACAGCGGCAGCTACTGTGGTTGATATATCTTGGCCTTTTTCGAAGAAACTACCAGAACAATCTTGGTAATAAAAACAAATATTTGAAAACATGTCAGTAATCAATAAAGTGTATCACTGAAACTGAGAAACGTAAATTTTAGATGACTCAGACCGGTTTCCAGCACATTCTAACGCTTTTATTTTGATGGATCATCACTACTAATGCTTATACCTTAAAATCTTTAAAGTGCTATCAAAAAAATGTCCAATTCTTGGTGAACACGTTACCATAGAAACACTTTAACCTGTCAAAAATATCTCTGAATTTTAGTTTTAAGTAACAATAACTAAAAAACAAGCCCCATGACCCCTATTTTTTATTGTCGAGAAATAATAAGCACAATAAAATACAACTTTTTGCAAAGTTATAAAAATTGCAGGAGCGGATTTAGAGCCGCCTTAAATTTTCGAAAATTTTCAGGTGGCTCTGAATCCGCTCCTACAAGTTTTTACACACGGTTTTTACAAAAATGACTTATACAGTGATGTGGAAGAATGGAAACAAAACGACACGACATAACAAAACGACACAGACAAACAAAGAGAAAAATAAACCTTCTCTCGTCAATAGTAGTAGGAAAGTACAGAGGAGCTTGTACATCACATTGGCAAGAGGTTGTCCAGTCAACTCGGTGAGGTGGCTGGTCAGTTAATTCGATGAAGACCTATGCAACGCTTGGGTGCCTTTTTTTTATTGAGCCACTAAATGTACTCACTGAAAAAAGAAACACTTTTCTACCTACCTGAGCAACTGTTCATTTGCAAATCGTTGTCAATCTCTGCAGCTATTCTGTCGATTAGTGCCTTAACTTTCTCTTGTTGTTTCTTCATCTCGTCCTTTTGTCTTTCAATTTCATCACTGGCTTTCTTGTCCTCTGGAGAAACTAAAAATTTGTTCAGCGCGAGGATAACGATTCCGATCATCAGCAATTAATGAGCAATGTCTATTTGAACTTTCGATCTTAATCTCATTATTATTCTTGTCTATTTAAGCCAAGAGAATAAACAATGAATATGTGAATGATCATTGCAGTTACTACTTAGTAAGCAGCAGTGAAAATAATGCATTCAAAAAAGTCAGGCTTGTACGGGCATCGAACCCACGACCTCTGCAATACCGGTGCAGCGCTCTACCAACTGAGCTAACAAGCCAACTGTGAGCTGGTCATATATACGCGTGAGTATGTATTGCTGACGGGTATATTATGTTAGTTCGTAACATACGCGTGAGTATATATCACTCACGGGTATATTACGATCTAACAAAATGGCCAATTCACAGATGGCTTGTTAGCTCAGTTGGTAGAGCGCCGCACCGATATCGCAGAGGTCGTGGGTTCGATTCCCGTACAAGCCTGACTTTTTTTCATGCATTATTTTCACTGCTGCTTACTAAGTTATAGTGTTCACAACTGCGATGATCATTCACATATTCACTCTTTAATTTGCAGTTCAAATATATGATTTTCATATATTCATTCTCATAGAATAAACAATGCTTGCGTGCTTTTGTGTTAAAATACATTTTCAATTGGCGCCATTAAGGTTCTGTTATTATAGCTATTATTGACTTCTTACTCCAATACCTAATCACTTTTCTAATCGCCTAATATCACCATTTTAGAACTCTGTTCACGAGCCGTAAACCTATATAAACATGGACCTTTTTATCGTAAAATTATAGATTACTGTCGGTTTTGTTTTCATCATGGACCTTTTTAGTGTACAACAATAGATTACAATATTTACCTGCATGTTTCCCACATTGGTTTGCTTTGACCACCGCTGTGCAAATGATCACGAGAAGAAACAACACTGGGTTTTGAACAGCCATCTTGATTCTGTCGTTTAAGATAACCCAAAATTGTAATGTTTGCAGTTCACAAATGTAATGTGAATGATCTATATGAACTAAATCATATATGAACTGCGGAAATGAAATCAAATGAAGAATGATCCTCGCAGTTGTGAACGCAATTTATGCAATTGCGAAAAGACGCCTGAAAAAATTCAGGACTTCAACGGGATTTGAACCAGTGACCTCGCGATACCGGTGCGATGTTCTTACCAACTGAGCTATGAAGCCAATGGTAGTGTTGAGTGGTAGATGCTAATATATCATTCCCGACGACTCAGCTGATGATGAGGACGTGTGCCTGAATTAATCCAATGAAAATGAAAAGGAAAACAACCCACAAAATACAAAATTCAAAGTTTCCTCACCTGAGTGTATAGTTCACTGTGTAGATTAGTGAGGGTTAACTGGGACTTGTTCGTTTATCACCTAGTTAAGAAAATAGATAGGTTATCAACCGGCTGCTGCATACTGATTACAAATTGCGCAATTTACATGATTATGATCCATTCAAAGTGCTCTTTAGTTTCACTTCCTAATAAGAAAACGAACTCAAATTAATCAACATCAATTACATACCCTCCACATTTAAACGATAAATGAAAAAAAACTTAAGCGCGCGAAATCGTGCATGATTTATCTACAACTTCGCCTAATTTAAATGAATGTGATTAAATGAAGATCATATATTCAACTGCAGATTACAGAATGAAGATATGAATGATCGTCGCTAGTGTTATGAGCGCTACTAAAGCGGAAGGATCTTTATATATTCACATTCATTTATTTCATCACTCGCGGGTTTATTACAAATCAACAAAAGCCCGATTCTCTTTTCAGGCCTTACTTTTGTTATTGCTTTGATAACGCTCATAACCGCGATGATGATTCATATCTTCATATATTCAAATTCATTAATTTATTGTCCTTTTTAAGTCGTGAATGCGCGCAAGAGCAATGACTGATTTATATCTGTCTGCTGGAAAAATGGGGGTAAATTACCGTGCGTTATCTATAGTAGACGGATTCGTTGTATTCCAAGCAGTTTTAGCCGCGAAATTTGCGAAAAACGTGCTCAATTCTAATCAATAAATTTTGTCTCGAAGTGACTCGAAATTAGCTTGCTTTGCCTTCGCGTAGATTTACTGGAGGCGAAAACTGAACGCGTTTGTTTTTCAGGCATATACAAAAGGCTTATCTGGATAGATTTTTCATTTAGAAAAGATTATTGTTTGTGAAACTACACAGACTGTTCATATTTTTCATAAGACACGCACACACGCACACACACACACAAGGAAGGACGGAAAAATATAGCGCCATACAAATTTTACCAAGGCAACTGTGTCGGTTCGCTTCATACTAGCTACACCCAGGATGTGTTATGTTTCTGTTTCAGAGAGCAAAATGATATAATATTTATGACATTTTCGGCATTTTTAGAAAAGTTTTTGGCGGCATCCAAATTTCTAAGAGTTCAGTTGCTTTTCTACTTCAATAACACGACTAACAACAACAACAACAGCCAACATCTTTATTAATTTAATACTAAAATCACAAAATGCTTGAGCCCGCTGGTAGCTTAGTACTGTGTAGCTTTTCGAGGCGGGCTCAAGAGAAAAAAGAGAAAACGAATAAATAAATACAAAAGTTTTAGTCTTAAACATCTAGACGCACTCTGGTGCGTCTCTCGATCATTAATAGAGCCGTCGATTACACAAAAACATCGGTGTGTGTATTTAGTTGCCAAGGAAGCCTTACTTTACTTAAAAAAATGCAGCTGATCAATTACACAAATGACGTTTGATCAATACTGATCCAAAAATGTCTAATTTCGCCATCGGTATGACCCTTCTAATTCACAAAATTTGAATAACGTTACCGATCACATGGAAACACAATACGTCAAAACGCCAATTTTTTTTTTTTTTTTTTTTTTTTTTTTTTTTCAAAAAAAGTTAAAGTTAGAAACTGCGTTTTAAGCCAAACAATTTCAAGTTGCTTTCTGAAGTTTAGGGATCAAAAGAAAATCAAACTACCGTAAAATCAATCGTTCTAAAAAGTCCGTCTGACAATTCGTTCGACTCACTGCCGTTTTATTGCAGCACGTGTTGTTTGCTAGTGTGGAGGCTATCTATTAAACGGCCAGAAATGAAAAGAGACTCCGAGGGAAAAATGAAAATTAAGCGAACAAAATTTGCAAATAAACCTTTGTATAGAACACTTGTAGGTGCATGATGGAAGAAGTAATTTGATTGACAATGTTATGGTGAATAAAAACGTTCTCTGTTATGAATAGGAAATGAAAGATCCGCGCAAAGGTTCACAACATTGTTGCGCCCAACATTTTGTATGCATTTGAACACCGTGTTGGAGTTTCAAATGCAAACAACATCCAACACCGTATTCAAACGCTTCCACATGTTTGAAGTTGCTGGCGAACAATGTTGCGCGCGTTTGCCTTTAGGCCCGTTTCGCAGGCCGTTCCACTCGTGTGCCGCATCTACTTGATGAATTACTGAACTGCGCAAAAAGAGAGGCCTCTCAATTCGGTGCGGCAAAAAGCGATAAGCTAGGCAGGGCTTGTCGAATATAATGCGACACTGGAGTGGCGTCTGATTTTCTCATGCTCCCAACAGACACAATCTTCCTTATCGTAACTAGATTGTTAGTTCAGTTGTACTATTGTTGCTATCAGCCAATTTTTTGCGCAAAAGCTCTTTACTTGTATTCTGCAAGGGTGGGTCATTAAGGCTAAGCAGAAGTACGCCGTCTGAATTAGTCGTCTCTCCGAAGTCTCTCTGGAATCGATTTCCAGGTATTAGGTTCGGTACATGAATTGAGTAGCGTCAAGAACGGACCTGGATCAGCTCTACTTAGGTAGGTACAGAATATCCAATACCGTCATTGAAAATATATATCATAAAAAGAATAATGATTTTAACATCATAAAAATAATAATTTTAACATCAGCATAAACAATAATAATCACGGTTTTATCTACAGACCTTCCCAGCTGGGTATGACCTTACAAAGAAAAGCAAAAAAAATAACTGTATGGGAGAATTAGTTTTAAAAATGAATAGAGTATAATAAATGTGTTATTGTGATTATACCTCTGCAAAACTGTTGCCTGGCCACTGGACTTGAGGGTCTCACCATCAAAAATCGCGAGAGCGTAGTAAATAAACAAACTCGAAGCTATCGGTGCGTTAGTCAGAACAAGTTGCCTATAAGCTGTTTAAAGTTCATAAGAGATATTGTGGACAATACTCATCAATAAGTATTTGCATAACTCGGATTAGAATTGGCTATGTAACAGCGTTCCAATTTTTGATTGGCGCATTTAAAGAAAGCTGTCGAGGTTGCAAACCAGTGAGCCAGAATGAACCATTTCTACGCACTTGTAAATGAATCTGTGACCTGGCTCTGCTACAACAATTTGACGGCAGAAAGTGAGTTAGTTTCTGTTGACTTATATTGTTGACTCGGCCTGATCAGCATATATATAAAGAAACCCCGAGTTACTCGTCTACTGAATTGTTACATAGAGAGATAAACCTGACCGGCTTTACGACAGCGAGACTGCAAGCCTCAGATTTTCGTTTACAACTGGGGTTTGTCAAAGCACGAACAAGGATATAAAGTGGTTCAAAATAGTTAATGCATTCGTGAGTAACACGAAACTGTTCATCGTCAGGTACGAATCGCAAACCACAAGACACCTTAACCCTAATAACCTGTCTATTTATGCATGCTGTAAATGTAGAAAAAGAGGGATGAATTAAAAAAAAAGTCCGCAAGGAAAATCGAATACAGTTTTTCTTCTAACAAACATGGACCTTAACTCGAGAGATTGTCTTCAGTTGCAGAATATCTGAGTACGCCTACCTGAAGAATGCTAGCAGAAGAATGGAAGGAAAATTTTTAATGGCAATTTAAAATTGGTGTTATCACGAATCTTGAAAAGGCCTTGGTTGTGAATTTGCGTTGTAAAGAGGAAGGTTTATGAGTCGGGGAGTATACGGGAACGTATACGAGTATAAGGGAACAGGGCGTTCTCAGTTGCTGGCCCCAGGCACTGGAATGTATGTCTCTTCTTTACGTAGTTCAAAACATTAATGCCTATAATGGGGTGTTATACCTGGATGTTAAATAAGAAATGGTTTCATGAAGAAATTAAAAAGGAAAACAAGAAATTCTGCGAGAATTAGAAGCGGCCTTTTTGACCATCCCAGCCGGATTAATGCACAGGATAAGTTCAAGTTGATCGTAATTCAATTTTTGTCACCTATTCGTCACTCCCAATGATAAAGGATTTAAAATTCGTCCTTGCGTTAAGAGAAGGTTTTGGTGGCCAAGTGGGTTAATTAGGGCGCTATTTTCACATTATAATGACAGCTTAGGGTCGGTGGTTCAATCCTCTACAAAGTGAATTTTTTTTTCTTTGATCTCTTTTTTTTTTCTATTCCTTTTCACTTTTTTTTCTTTTTTCTTTTGTCAACGCTTAAGCTGTAAACCTATTTTGCAATTTAACACGGAAAAGTACTCAACCGATTCTATGGATATTCGCTACGCGAGAAACCAAGGCCAGCTGAAGCTTCACAAAACACTGGCACTTCGATTTGTTTGACAATTTCAAAGAAAGCGAACAATTTGGTATAAATCTGCGACCTCGATCCGCTGACCAGTTTCTCGACGATAACCGATATCTCAATACTACTCAGGTATGTTCAAACAACGCCACGCAAAAGAGCTGTGTTGGTTGATTTAACCTCCGGTAGTACTTCCGATATTGCACCATCACTAATTCGGTCAATATTTGTTTATCTTCAAAACCGGGTCAAAAGGAACGCTCAAATAAATTCATTTCCTATAATTCTGACTAAACATTTCTTTTTGAAAGGATTTCGCCATTTCCGACTCTGCCCCTGTATTTTATGGCCACCAAAATCTACAAGTTCAGTTTAAAAACATTTACGGTCTTCCGAATAGCTTTAGTTAAGTCATCGGTGTTGTGAAATACTGCTCAAAATAAACGCTTTCAAATAAAGTCCTTTCCTACTGGATGTACATTGGAGTAATTCAATTCTGACAAAACATTTCTTTCCTCTGTAACCCTTGAGCATTGAAAGGCTTTTAAAGAGACGATGCGTGACCGACCTAATGACTTTATTTACTACAAAATTCTCTAGTAACCGCAAGAGATGTCGCATTAGCGCAATCGGAAAAGGGACCGACGTTGGGATCTGAAGGGCGCGAGTTCAAGTCCGGGCACCGCTAATACAAACTTGTTCTTGACTTATGTCATTGTTTCTTCCTCTGGCCGAGAGGGGCACGGGCCTCTCGGCGGACACCACGACGAAAAATAACCACAAAACAAGAAATTCTGCGAGAATTAGAAGCGGCCTTTTTGACCATCCGAGCCGGATTAATGCACAGGATAATTTCAAGTTGATCGTAATTCAATTTTTGTCACCTTTCAGTTGGCATGACAGTCAATTCGTCACTCCGAATGATGAAGTATTTAAAATTTGACCGTGCGTTTAAGGAAGACTTTGGTGGCCTGGTGGGATAGCACGCTCTTTTCGCATTGTAATGACAACTTAGGGTCGATGGTTCCAGCCTCCGCTTTCGTTAAGTCATCTGTGTTGTGAAATGCTACTCAAAATAAACGCTTCCAAATAAATTCCTTTCCTACTGGATGTACATTGGAGTAATTCTATTCTGACAAAACATTTCTTTCCTCTGTAACCCTTGAGCATTGAAAGGCTTTTAAAGGGACGATGCGTGACCGACCTAATGACTTTATTTACTACAAAATTCTTTAATAACCGCAAGAAATGTCTCCTTAGCGCAATCGGATAAGGGACCGAGATTGGGATCCGAAGGTCGCGAGTTCAAGTCAGTAGTATAGTGTTTGGGGGTACGAAATCAATTGATTTCGTTTTCCCCAAACACTATACTACTGCCGTCTGGTCTCGTATTCTGGAATATATAGTTATTTAATTTGATGGAATATATAGTTATTTAATTTGATGGAATATATAGTTATTTAATTTGATGGAATATATAGTTATTTAATTTGATGGAATCTATAGTTGTTCAATCTGATGGAACCAAGGTCAGCACACTTCAATCTGATGGAATCTATAGTTTATTAAAATGCGTGACTTTCTCGGAAAAATCACCAAGCGTGACATTCTCGGAAAAACAGGAAATGAGTCATCGCCTATAGCTATTATTTCTCACGTGGAACCATCCGATGGTTACATAAAAATAAAATATCACATAATATTATAGAATGAGTTGTAATTCAGTAATTCACAATGAATTGAAAAATATGGGAGAATTGTCATGTTATTTTTGTGATCAGCTATTGGTCAAAGTTGTTAAAAGTGTGAAAGCACCTTGCTGTGATAATCAGAAAATGTTTAACGATGATGGTGAAAATGTTTGTCTAAATTGTGGTTCAGTTCATGGTTATGATTATTGTAAAGAGTACGTTGACTTTCATAATAATATGTATAAAATAAAGCGAAAATCTGTATATCATCGGAAGTATCATATTGAAAATGTGATAAATGGTATATGTCGTAAGAATGGACTTCAAATTTCTGTAAAAGATAAAGGCAAAATATTGAAAATATTCCAAGAGATAGACACTGTCCTTCCTTTGGTGAATAAGAATCGTAAAAGGATGATAAGTACGAAATTTATGCTTAAGCAAATATTTTTAATGCTTGATCTTCCATTTGATAAAATAATAGTTACTAGATCAAAAAAGACGCTTGGATTTTATGATCGATATTGGGTTGAGATTCTATTGTTGAGATTTGATAAGATTATTCGTATTATCAAGCAGTGAATTTTTCATCATATTTCAGTAGGTACTTATCAATAATTGGACTATTGTCAGTCACATAATCATCGATATTCTTCATTGAGATTTGTATACTTGAAGCATCAAAATCACCACTTCTCAACTTGTCTTTTATTGAATTGAGTAGATGTTGATAGCTTTGATAAGCATATGTGCAATTTTGGATTTTCAAATCTAGGTTTTTATGCTTCATCCACCCTTGTATCAAAAGTGCTGCTGTACTGATGGCTACCAAACTAACACCACCTGTTGCCACACTTGTGGCGAGACCCCCAGTTGCAAAGATGATGGACAAGGAATTCCCCAGTAATTTCCATTTTTTGAACCGTTTGACCGCCTGTTTATGAGCCCAACACTTTCTGTGATATGTTCGGTAATAGGATTTCAATTCATTTACCTGATCTTCTGTTAATTCACCTGAAATATGGTTCCAGTTGAATATGCTCTTTCTGTCTTTCATACAATATGCTTATATAACGATTCTGTTCAACACGCAGTACCACAAACCAGACAATTGTCCACTTAGAGGTGACAATTTGTTAAATTTCGTTGTCATGAAACGGGGGAAAGCATAAGAATATCCTCTGTCAAGTGAATGTTTGACGTAGAATCGACCGAAAGCATCATGTAATATTGCATGTGTTTGCAACACATTAATCCATCCAAGAGTATGCTCCAGCAAATGTGTCAGGCAACCATCACCATATCCAATTAATCCAATGTCTTCATGCTCCAAAAGGATATCTCTCACCTCAACATACTTGTTAAAATGTTTGTGATATAGAAACTGATAAACCAAAGCTGATTTCAAAATCCTCTTGTCAACACCAGGGTTTTTCCGTTCGGCATCCCGAGTAAACCATCTCACATATCTAATTATTTTGTTCATTTATATTATATCGTTGGATTAAAATTTGATGATGATCTGAAATTGTTTTTTCGTCTAATATAGAATCCAAGTACACACAGAAAAAAATGACACTACCGTCAAGAGGTGCGATAGAGCTAGGATCCAAATCACCAAAAGTCATTTGCTGACTACCACTTCTATTGGCAGCTGTAAAACTTCCAATATGTTTTTTATTCCAATAGATTTTACTTGTGTTTGTTTTTGGAGAAGATAAATTATCCCAGTGAACAGACAAGCAGTGCCAAACATTTATTTGACCCAAATCATTTACTGAATAATCTGCTATTTTTCTGAAACTTTGTATAGATGCTGCTGAACCAAAATATACACAATTTGATTGATCAACACCACTTATAGCTAAATTTGAACCATTGTAATAGCTGACAAACTTATCATAACCTCCATTATCATGACCAAAAAGCCCATTTTTCCATGGATTGCCACCTGTATTTGAATTTAATTTATAAACAATGAAGACATTAACAACATCATTATTTAAATTGATTTGACTTATCATTCTCTGTGATCCATCAAACTTCAAAAAATAACGTCCATTATGTTTCTCAGCCTTGGTACAAACAGTGGGTCTTATGTTTAAAGTTGATTGTGTTGCATTATTTTCTTCATTCGAGAGATCGTACAATGTTTCAACTTTTCTGTCTGCATTCATGTCTAAAAAATTATTATTCGCTCTGTCGATTTGATAAGTACATTTAGAGTATAATCTGATGAATTCAGAAACCCATAAATCCAAAAAACTATCTCTGACAATATCTGAAACTTGTGATTTGATTACAACATGATCAGAATCATTGCCTGCTTTTACATTAGTCAAATGTTTGTTTCCAAGATCATAGTGACCATCTTGTGTTAATGTAAAACCAATTCCTTTGTCACCTTTAGGACCAATTGCACCAGTATCACCTTTTGGGCCTCTTTCACCAGTTCTTGTATTATCTTGATTTTGTGGAGAATTGAAAACTCCCATTATAATATTAATTTAGATTAATTCATGACCACTTCAAGTGTGAATGTTGTATCAAATGCACCTGTATTAGGATGTGAATAATCAATGATTAAATAGCCTCTCGATAATGATTTGTTGATGTTGACCGTTGTGATGTTTCTACTTAAAGAAGATTGTCTGTGTTCATAAACAGTTGCTGGTAATGGCAAAGGCCCACCACCTTCAGCTTTTGTCTTGAAGTAGAATATTCCGGGTTTTGTTCCTTGTAATACATACATATTCTTAATATGAAAGTTATTGTTGTGAATAACTAAAAATTCAGAGCCATTTATCAATACAGGCTTTAAAACATTCTTATCATGTCCTCGATTGGCTTTGACAAAGCAATTTAAATATTGTATTTGACCGATTATTCCATTCCCATTCAAATTTAGATCACCTCCTAATTTCGGCCTGTAAAGAGCAAATCCACCCAAATCGAAAGCCGTTTCCATGATTACACCTGTAACGCTTGAACGAAATAGATTCAAACTATTATTATGAATTCTATAGCCATTCAGATTTAAATCACCACCAAGTTTGGCCTCTTTTATCAGATAAGTGTTCATATTAATATTATTCAGCATTGTCAATTCGCCATTGTCTCCACCAAACAACCAATTTTCATTTTCTTTCACATCAAAACCATTCAAATTAAATCAGTTTGTAATTGTATTTCTTCATTCACGATTTTATAAGCTTCTGCGAAGTCGTAAACACTTGATGGAACGTCTACAGCTTCAAAATCAATACCATATGCAACACAATGAACTTTGTACTTATTTGGATAAGTTGGGTTAGCATTAATATGTATTGTACAATATAAATATTCAGGTGGTGAACTTGCTGATGGTTTTTCAATCCATAATAAATATCTCGAATGATCTTCATTTCTGTTATCAAATTTTCTCCCTACAGTTTTATGAATTGTAATTCCACCAGTTGCACTGAATGTTACACTACTAAGACTCATTCCTTCATAATCAGGAAATAGCCATTCAAGAATGAAAGTGTATTTTCCATCTTTTATTGTGTACATATTAAATCCAATTCTAGCTCTGTAAATATGATTAGCTTCTTTATTCAAGTCTACATCAATGACCTTTTTTAAAATCAAATGCGGTGAACGAGGTAAATTGACATATCCATTAACTTTCAAGCCATATTCAGTGCTAATTTCATCGATATCATTCATCAAATATTTGAAAGCATTCTTTGGATGAGAAGCAGATGAAATATGACTTTTTTCTAATTGATCTAAATTTACGGCATCGGTTTTATTTGTTCCTTCTTTTAAGTTTGCGAGTGTGTTATCACCCATGTCAATATCACCAGCCATTTGACCTCCGACAAGTTTAAGAAAAGGGGCCTGGTCAACATATATTTTGTTGGCAGCATCTGTGTTAGCAGTTGGTGTTGCACAGTTGATCACTTTGTTACCAGCAAGATTTAAATTAGCAGTCATTTCTTGTGTTCCATCTCGAAGTAGAGTTTGACCGATACTGCTTTTTGATGCGAGATTAGTGTCAATATAGATTTATTCACAAGATCTGCTGGTTGGTTTCCTATCCCATGACCTGTAATAATAAACCCCCCAAAATCCTGATTGCCGGTCATTATAACACTTCCATCTTTTTTAAGAAATTGAGAAACATCAATACCAGCAATTTCAGCATCAACATACTTTTTGTTCACAGCATCTTGTGGGTTTGAGGGGGTATCCTGCAGGTTGATGATTTTGTTTAATTTCATGTCAACATTACTACCAAACGCAACATGGCCGTTTTCAATTTCATAAGCTGGGTCATGGAGAAAGTAAGACAAATTGGTATGATAGCCATAGGCCCCATAAACGATGATATGTGTTTTGGTGTTAACAGATGGAGATGTACTTCTCAATTCCAACTCTATTGCTGCTTGTCCACCGCCTGTTTTTTCAAGTGTTAAAAGTTGTTTCATATAACCATCAACATCAGGTGTTTGTAAAAAAGGTTTTTCAAGCAATTGACCAGCAATACGCATATTTACAGTTTTGACATCTAAATCAACTACAGCACTTTGAGGATTAGATGGGGAATAAAACTCAATAATTAATGTATACTGTGCATTTCTCATTGATGTTAAATTGAAACGAATCTTGGATGTGAAGTTGCCACTTGTTGGAATCAAAAAAGACAATGATGACTTGTTAATATGATATGGTGATCTGTTAAAATCTTCAATTTGGAGGCTATTAACATTTTGTATCCCTGTTGACTTGGAAATATCTTTCAACAGAAAAGCGAATGGATTTTTTTGTGCTCCAGATGCTGAAAAAACAAGGTCATCAACATACTTTTTGTTGGCAGAATCTTTGTCAGAGTTTGGAGTCTCAACATTTGTTATTTTATTGTCACCCATGTCAAGATCACCAGTCATTGCAACACTTCCATCTTTTTTAAGAAATGGTGAAACATCAATGCCAGTAATTCCAGCAATTTCAGTATCAACATACCCCTTTGTGGCTGAATCATTGTTTGCTGTTGGCGCTGCTACATTAGTCAATTTGTTACCTCCAAGATTCAAATCAGAAGTCATTGCAACGCTTCCATCTTTTTTCACAAAGTTATTATTGAGATATGTTGTACTCACTTTACCTCTTATACCATCATCAACGTATTTTTTAGTTGCGCAGTCTTGTGGAAGTATAGGGCGTCCAACATTGACTATTCTACGAAAACTCATTTTAAGCTCATTATTAAATACAATTCTTCCTCTTCTATTTCAAAAGCTGGGTCGTGAATATGTGATAAAATGATATTAGAAAATCCATAAACACCATAAACTATGACATGATGTTTGGCATTATTTGATAAATATGGTGAGATCAACAATAACTCCATTGATGTGGAACCATGACTTGTTTTTTCAAGGAAGAATATTCTCTTAAGATAACCATCAACAAGATGAGTCTTTGGAAATGCTCTTTTTATTGAATCCTTTCTTTCAATTAAATTTGATGACAGATTGTCGTCATCGACTGTTGCATTATTTGGGTTACCATCAGTATAAAACTCAACAACTAAAGTGTACTTTGAAACTTCCAATTGTGTCAGATCAAAACGAAGAACAGTTGTAAGACCAGCAGTAGGAATAACAAAAGACAAGGCTATTTTATTCAATGAGTAAGGGCTTTTGTCAAAATCTTCCAATGTCAGATTATTCGCATTTCTAAGAATAGTTGTTTTTGATATATCTTCAAGAAGAAATTTAAATGGATTAACACGTGTTCCTTCAATTGATAAAACAGCATCATTAACATATCCCAAGTTAGTAGAATCATAATGATTTACTGGATCACCAACATTTGTCAAACGTTTATTTTCAATATCATAATTGCCATCTTGTGTTAATCTAAATCCATCACCTGTTTCACCTTTATTACCTTTGAAACCAAATGGACCTCTATCACCTCTATCACCTTTTGGACCTCTTTCACCTCTATCACCTTTTTCACCTTTGGGACCAATTGGACCAGCTGGACCTCTTTCACCAGTTTTTGTTTTATCTTGATCTAGTGGAGAATTAAAAACTCCCACTATATCATCTTGTTAGATTAATCTTCTTCATCTTCCAAGAATTCAGGTGGTATGGTTTCATAGATGACAGGTAGTCTCTTATTGTTTTTCAATACTTTTTGTGTCCTCCTGTTTACTTCCATTTTGATTTTTTCAGCGATTTCAAATGGTGTTTCAACATTAGAAGGATTGATTAATTTTTCGATTCTTTCTGTTTTTGGATTCCCTGTTTTTCAACATCTTGGAAATTATTGATTGCCATATAATATTAGATTAGATTAAACTGCACCATAAAAATTTCTCTTGATTGTCTTCATCGGCTTGTCAACATAACAGAAGGAATATGGTTTCTTGGTTGCTTCAATGTATTTCTTCTTGTCGATTCCAAGTTCTTGTGCAATCAAGTTCCTTTCTCTTGAGGATGGGAAATCATAAAGGCAGAAGTGACTGCAATTGAGTCTGATTGATTTTGGACAGCCATAGAATGATTGTGTGAGATATATGACTGAACAGTTCTTGTGTCTCCCCTGAATGAAATAGCTGATTATCTGATCTTGTTTCTTGTCAGTCACGAAATCATCAAAAACAACCAATCGCTGCAAATCTGTGTCTTTTATTTGTTCAACTGGCAATATCTCTTCTTGACTGCAAACCAAGGCAGGATATCCAATGTGACTGCTTATTTCATCCATTACTTTCCGAAGATATTGATATTTGTCTTGATCTAAATTTTTTGCATAAAGATGTATCTGATCATAATAAACCAATGGTTCCATAATCAGATGCATGAACAATGTTGTCTTTCCAGATCCAGAATTACCAGCCAGCAGCATCCTGAAAGTGTCTTTTGGCATATACGGATACAACTGTCTGAATGAATTCTTTGAACCCTGAATATCATAATTAGGGATTTCCATATGTTAATAGTTTAGATTAGTCTAACACAATTGTATATGGATATAGAACGAATGAAAAGGCTTCTTAAAAGTGGAATTGAAGCTGGAAATAAGACGAGAGAAGTTCGTGAGGTTATCAAGACTTATGAAAATAGAAAACAGGATGCATATGATACAACATCAGAATTGCTGAAACCCTCTATTGATGTCCAGAAGAGTGTGAAAGAAAGTGTTGACAAAAAACAGGATGAAGTTATTGAACAGTTGAAAAAGAATCAAAAAGCCTTGACATCTGGTTTTGAAGATCTTATGCTATTAAACACGTTACCTGAATCAGTACCAATGAAAACAACATTAACAATTGATTACAAACCTAAAATGATGACTGAAACAGAACCAAAGTACAAGTCAAATCTTGACAAAGGTTTCTCACTTGATGAGGTTAAGGTATTACAGGAATATGAATTGTCTCCTCCAACAACAATTTTAGACAGGATAATGGATGGTACAATCGACATCAATAAGTATAACAGAAATATTAGTGAAATAACCAAACAACTTGGAAGACAAAAAGCTCATCTATCAACAACCAAAACAAATAGGGATAAAAATAAAGAAAAGATATATGAATTGACTCAAAGGATCAAACTAATGCAAAAGTACCGGAAAAGAATTGGCGCCGTTGAGGAAGGTGCATCAACTATTGGTTCAGGCATGGGAAGGAGAAGAGGTGCAATGGGTTCAAGGGATGGATTTTTGGGTGACATGCTTTCAAGACTGCAGTTGCTTGGTGGATCTATTTCAGCCGGCAACAACAGCAAAAATGTTCAAAATGAATTCACAAAAATATTGCATACATTGAACAGACTGGGAATCCTGAAAACCGGTGAGTTGAATAAAATAATGATGAAAATATCTAATGTAAAAGTATATGACAGAAATTTCATTACGATTCAACAGTAAAAACAGAGACAAAATTGGTGTTAGCAAGAGTCATGATTTTGAAAAAAGATTCAATACACCTCTTAAATTAACGAATGATTTGAAATATGAAATGGCTGTGAATGTCATCAATATGACATACAGTTGGTACAATATCAGAGATATTTTTGGGAATAATCAAATTAAATACAGCTATGACAAAGGTGTAAACTGGGAAACAATAACATTCGTTAACGGGATGTATTCATACGACGATATCAATAGTTACATTCATGAGTATATGAGAAAAAATAACCATGTACTGAATCCATCTGAAACAGACAAATCAAAATTCCTGTATGGTATTAACATGTATTTCGTTTTGTCAACATATCGCATTTTGATTGAACTTGATGAAAACTATCAAGTGGATCTGAGAAATCTTGATTTCAGAAAACTTATCGGTTTCGATTCAAAATTAGTTTCAGCCACAGAATATGGAACAAATCTACCTGATATTACAAGAGGAGTAGATGAAATTTATATCAATTGTGATATGGTGATAGATAGCATTGTTGATGGCAATAGCACAAATACAATCGCTGTTATTCCAGTCACAGATCTCGTTAGAAGTTTACCTTTCACTTACAAACCTCGTTTTCTTTCATGGAATCCTGTCTCAACACATACAATCAGCTCAATACGCTTTTATGTCACAGACTCTTCTAGAGCTCCAGTCGATTTAAATGGGATAGATTGGTATATTGAGTTATTCTTGAGAGGTGTGGAATTATAAAACCTAATAGTATATGAAACGGTTTGAGTTTAAAAAATATGAACAACATGGTGAAGGTATTGTGACTGATATGATCAAAACAGCTGGAAAAAAAGCAGCCACAACAATTGGTGAACATGCTGGCAAAAAAGCTGGTGACAAAATCATAGAACTTTTGAAAAAGAGAAAAAGTGGAACTGAGAGTGTGAGCCAGACTGGTGGTTTAATCAAAAGAAAGAGAGGTCGACCTCGTAAAATAACTTTTATCTAACACAATAATATATGTCAAACTATCGTGACTCAAAATATATCGAAAGATATGAAGATGTAGTGTTCGAACTAGAGACAGCACTTAATACTGTAGTAGCAAACGATGCTCATCAGAGGAAAACAGGTTACCGTTTCGTTGTTGATAACAGTGGAGAGACTACACCATTTGACTGGTATAATGCCCGTTTCAATGTTATTTTCATTGTAAAGAGGCTTGCAGATGGAGCTGACATTGCTGCAGGAGATCGAAATGGTATCGTTAATTCAGTTCACGCTCTTATAAACACCATTAATGTAAAAATTAATGGTCTTGATGTTTATGAGTGCCGAGATGCCAACCAAGCCACAAATATTAAGTCATTGCTTGAGTATTCACAGGGTTATGCTGTAAGTCAGGGAACCAATGAGTTCTTCTATCTTGACGACAAAAGACAAGCTGATGATAGAGTTGCCCAGGTGGCTACTTATAACAAAGGTTTCGCAGCTCGCAAAGCACTGTTGAATGGCGCAGCTGGTGAAGTAAATGTAGAGCTTGCATTGAACAGATACGGTTTTTTCAAGAGCTTTTGGGATGAACTTATGCCAAACTCAAAAATAGAGGTGAACCTGAGACTTGAGAGTGATGCCAATATGATTTGGCAAGCTGCCGATGATTGTCGTGTGGTACTAACTAAATTCCAGCTAATAGTTCCTCGCATTGTTTTTAATTCTACGGGAAAGTCCTTATACATGAGCAAGTATCTTGACAACAGAAAGTGGACTTACATGAGAGAAATGGTTGAGAGAGGCAATTCAACAAGACAACAGACTGCCAATTTCCGTATTTCCACAGGAATAAACAAACCCAGGCATGTTTTTGTATTCATCATCAATGATGCAAGTGATGCATCTCAGACAGCCAATAAATTTATCTATAACACCTTTTCAGTTGCAAATAACCAAACTTTGACTGATTGTTATCTTGAGGTTGGCAATGGTAATGATTATCCAGAGGTTCATTATAAACCATCAACAGAACCAACAAGAGTATTTAGAGATGTTTTGAAATATGTTCAAGCTGTAAACGATTTCAGTGAAAGTACCCTTCTTAACAGGGGCAATTTCGGTACAATATTCCCTTTCATTTACTTTGATCTGACAAAACAGAAGCAGGACATAAAAGATGGAATGACAAAACTGACTTTCAAATACACTTTGAGTGCTGCAACAAATGCTGATTACAGTGTGTATGCATTGGTCCTCTATGAGCAGGATATTGAGATGAGAAAGACTGATGGAAAATTAATTCTGAGATCAATGTAAATTAAATAATTAAATTAAATAAATAATTAAATAATTAAATGATTGTTTGTATTAAATACAATTTAGTATAAACATATATTATATGACTACTTATCATCCTCATGGAGTGAAACTTTCACAGGGTCAGAAACAAAAGCTAGCAAAAGCTTATGCAACAAATTCGCCTGTAACAATCAGGTTGACACATAGTGAATTGTCTGGTGGTGATCAACTAATGTTGACTAAGAGACAAATCAGCAAACTGATTAAATCAAGTAGATCAGGAAAAGGTTCAGACATCAAGATATCAAAAAATCAAATCAGAAAAGCAGTTGTAGAAGGAGGCTCTCTTTGGTCCAGTCTTTTTTCACTTGGAACTAAACTTCTGCCTTATGCTACCAGAGCTGCATCAAAAGCTATCCCAGCGTTGGCTACAGGTGCAATAAGTCAACTTGGTAGTCTTGGTATTGACAAATTATTTGGCAGCAAGAAAGGAAGTGGACAAACAGGTGGTTTTATGATTCCTAATAATAATCTGCCTCAATTACTGAGCTTAGGTAACTTGCTCACAAAAGGACAGCTATCACAGATAATGAGCAAATTGCAGTCTGGTGGTGATGTTGTTATCAGACCCACAAAAGCGCAGACTGGACGGGGGATTGCGTCAATTCTTGCAAGCATTGGTATTCCTTTAGCCATAGAAGCAATTAGAAAATTAACTGGAAAAGGTTTGCATGTTGAAAGCAGCCGTCCAAGACGGTCATTAGATGTTCACGTTCCAGATCATATTATGAAAAAAAGAGGTGGGAAACATGCTATGATTCCATGGCAATCCCCTCCTGTTTTTGGTACATGGGATAACCCAATAGGCATGGGAATGAAAAAAAAAAAAGAAAAACCAAAGGAAAAGGACTTCTACTGGGCAAAAACAGTCCATTCAATTCAATCCCCATACTAGGAACCATTTTGTAAATAAACCCTTATCCAACTTTGATTTAATCAATTGGGTTAAACAACTTGGAATAAAACATTTTAGAGGAGTATTTTCAAGAGACAATCTGCCGAACCTGATGAGAAACAATGAATGTGGGATAGTCAATCTTGATTCCAAAATTGGACCAGGTACTCATTGGGTATGTTATCGGAATTTCAAAAATGATAGATACTGTGAATACTTTGACTCATTTGGTTTAATGATGCCAACAGAAGTACAGAAATACATGGCTACAAGTGGAAAACAACTTGAATACTCTGGTGATGAGATACAAGAAAGGGATTCAGTATTGTGTGGATATTGGTGTTTGTACTATCTTCTCGAGAGACAAAATGGGAGATCCATTCTTAATACAATACATAATGCTGAATTTGATCCAACAGACACAAGAGTCAATCACAGGTTTATCATAAATTATTTCAAGAATATCTAACTGAATTATATGGAAACAATTATTGTGCAAGTTGTTGGAACACCTGTTGTAGTTCGTAATGACAAGATAATGATAGTACTCAAGAACCAATTCGGCGAAGATGTTATAATAATATGTGAAGTGAAACAAGTTTTTAAAGAAAATATCTAACCAATATGTATAATGGTAAAATCATATTGTGTGAAACAGAAGAAAGTCACTGAATGTGTACCAGGAAGTGAAAGATATCAAAAGACAAAAAGTGGTCGAACTGTGATGAAATGTACTTGTGCTGAATGTGGAATCACAAAGACTAAATTTGTCAGAAATCGGGGAAACTAATTAGCCCGTCTGAAGGGGCGGGCATACTAGATTCAGCCGCAGATACAGCACTAACAGGATTCTTGGAACATGGAGTCCCTTATTTAGCAAAGAAAGGTGAGAAATGGGAAGATATTATGCATCAGAAGCAATGAGAAATCCAAAGCTGCAAAAGAAATTAATTGACAAAGGACTTTCCCTCGCAAAGCCTGCAATCACAAAGGTTGGTAAAGAAGGCTTAATGCAATTGAGCGCTGCTATTAGACCCAAACGCTCTGACAAGAAAAAAATGTATAAAACAGATATTGCTGGAGTTGATTATACACGTGGTGGCTCATTGCTTGGAGATATCATGTATGCAAAACCAGAAGATATACAAAAATGGGTAGCTAAAATCAATAAAATGGGAGGCGCGATTGATATCCATAAGGTAATTGGCAAGCTTCCTAAACCAAAAGCAGGTTGGACTCCAAGAAAGTATAAGTATATGGGACCATACAATCCATTGCATGAACAACTGGAATATGATCCATTGACTGGTGAGGTCTTGAAATGGAATGTACAACCTTACAATAAGGTGGATGAAATAGCAGCTTACCACGATATTTGTTGTGATATGGGAAAAAATAAAGGCGATTGTGATAGAACAATGGTCGAGTCACTAGATCAAATACCATATGGTGAGATGCCAAAATGGGGTCAAACAGCTAGATTCTTAATCGACAAAAAACAGAAACTTGGTCTCGGTGTTTCAAAAAACGGAAAAAGCCGTCGAGTGAAGAAAACTGGCAAGAAAAACTAGCTGATGAATTACATGCACCCATAAAACGAAATTTCACTCGGCGGCGTGTGATTGTAAATAAAATTGATGAAATATGGGCAAGTGATCTAGTTGAAATGCAACAGTTCAGTAAATGGAATAAAGGTTATCGATATCTTCTTATGGTCATTGATGTCTTCAGCAAATATGGTTGGATTGTCCCATTGAAGGATAAGAAAGGTGAATCTGTCACTGAAGCATTCAAATCAATATTCAAGGAAGGCAGAAAACCACAGTATTTATGGGTCGACAAGGGAAAAGAGTTTTACAACAAACACTTGAAGGACTTGCGAGAGAAACATAGTGTACAGATGTACTCAACTGAGAATGAAGAGAAGTCATCAGTAGTTGAAAGATGGAATAGGACAATTAAATCCAAAATGTGGAAACAGTTCACTGTTCAAGGTAATACACAGTATTTAGACATGTTACCAAAATTAGTGAAACAGTATAATAATACCAAACATTCAAACACAAAGATGACACCCGTTGAAGCATCTGATAAGAGGAATGAAGGAACTGTTTACTTCAATTTGTATGGTGATATGAAAACATTAAAACAGAAACCGAAATTTAAAATAGGTGATAAGGTCCGAATATCCAAGTATAAACGGAATGTGTTCGACAAGGGCTATACACCAAATTGGACTGAAGAAGTGTTTACAGTTGATAAAATCCAATACACTAATCCAATAACATACAAACTAAAAGATCTCAACGATGAAGATATTGAAGGGAGTTTTTATGAAGCTGAATTATTGAAAGCCAGACAGGATGCATTCCGTATTGATAAAGTCATTCGCAGAGATTACAAGAAGAAACAAGCTTTGGTGAAGTGGAAGGGTTACAGTGACGAATTTAACAGTTGGATACCGTTCAAGGATTTAAAAGACATATTATAAAGAGAAAATTATCTAACATATATGTGAAGGAGACCTACAGTATATCTGTTATTTGCTATTATGTAGCCAAGAATATTATTATTCCTGACTATATTTAAACACAGGTCGAAAATGAATTAAAAAATAAATTATTATAATATAATATACAAATGCAAAAATATTCCTACAATAATAAAGAATTGGATGTATCAATAGATTGCTATCTTGATGATAACAATGACATTTGGTTCAGAGGAAGAGACATAGCTATTATTCTCGACTATAAAAATCCACAAAAGGCAATCAAGGATCATGTTTTATCTGATGATAGAATCTTAAGAGACCACAAAATAAGCATAAATTCACGATGTAACAAAACGGTCCCTCGTGCTGAGGCCACTGATTCACGATGTAACAAAACGTTACCTCGCGCTGAGACCATTGAAAAAACTTTCAAATGTTTTTTTATAAATGAATCAGGATTTTATTCACTAATACTGTCCTCTAAAAAACAGGAAGCAGCAAAATTTAAACATTGGGTTACATCTAAAGTGTTGCCATCAATCAGAAAACAGGGGTATTACAATCAGTTCAATGACAGAAGCAATAATATGCTGATGATTGAAAGTGAAGATGATCTGCACTACAAGATTGTGTCATTCATCAGAGAGAAATATGAAGACGCATTAATGGTGGCGGGATTAGGTGAAAATCAAATAAGCCCGAACATGAGAATCAGAAGTTATAAGAAAGGATATATGGCTGGACAATGTGATTTAATGCTGATGAATCCCACAAGAAAATACAATGCTCTTTGTCTTGAATTTAAAAGCCCAACAGGTGTGTATAAAGTGTCAGACAAACAGTCTGATATGAAGCTAATGTATGAGAAAAACAAATGCAAATACCTCATGAGCAATAGTTTCGAAGACTTGATTCATGAAATAACTAAACACTTAGAAGAAAACAAATTATACTTATCAAGAAGGAAAGATTGATATTTAAATTGATATAAAAATAAAAATATATAGATTATATATGGAGAATCAAAATGTCAAGAGAGGTCGGGGAAGGCCTAGAGTTCTCAGTGATGAGGAAAGAAAAAAACACAAGACTACCTATATGCTAAATAAAGAATGGTTCTGTAACATATGTAAGACAGGACGTAACTACACAATGGCAGGGAAATCTTGTCATATTAAAACAAAAAAACATCAAAAAAATATTCTTCAATAATTACAATTCAAAAGGATCCAGTAATTGGATCAATTGAATTCTCAACCATATTTAAACGCAGACGGAAATGTTTTAAAGAAATAATAACTATAGATATATTATAAATGGAAAAAATTATCGAAACTAGTAGTAATATGGACAAGAAAAGTCTCAAAAAATTGAGCAAATCCAAGCTAATCGAATTGCTGTTGAAGCAGCAGAAAAAGCCTAAAGTTATTATAGTTGATGACACAAAACCTGTACCTAAACCAAGAACAAGACCAATTCCCGCCCCAAGGACGAAAAGACCAACTGTGAAAGAATTGGTTGATTATTTTGAGAGGAAAAGATTACCAGCTCCACCTGCTGAATGGTTGGAAGAAATAGAGCAATTGAAAAAGAGACCAATTCCCGCCCCAAGAGCCAAAAAGCCTGTGCCGGTTCCAACACCCAGAACAAAAATAGAGCAAACAGAGAAAGCTCTGAAGGGTTTCACAAAATCTTTTGAAATCAGTATAAAGAATAACAAAGAGCCGCTTGCGCAACTGCAAAACACAAGAAAGGCTGTTGCATATAATATTATAAAATTGTTGAATGAAATTAAAGGTCTCAAATTCGTTGAAACGCTAAAGGTAACATTCGCAAAAATGACTGACGGAGCAATAGAATACAAAACCGCATATTTCAACAGTGTAGCTCAAACAATTGTGAGTAATCTGGAAGTAACTGAATCACTACAGTTGTCTAAAGACCAAATAATGAATAAGATTGCAGTTTGGGTATCTGAAGGTTCAGGTTGGACTGTTGATTCAGTTGATAGTCATTATCTTAATGTTGTGAAATATGCGCCAATGAGAGGCTCCTCATACATAAAACTACCAAATGAACTTAGAAACAGTGCGAAGGGTTTAATTAACTTGAAAAATGAGGATAATGAATGCTTCCGATGGTGCCACATCAGACACCTGAACCCACAAGAGAAATACCCACAGAGGATTAAAAAAGTTGACAAAAAATACATTGAAAAATTGGATTATACAGATTGAATTCCCAGTTGCAACCAAGCATTACAACAAGATAGAGAAACAAAATGAGATCAACATCAATGTTTTTGGTTATGAGAATAGACAGCCATATCCAATTTTTGTTTCAAAAGAGAAATATGAAGACTGCTTGAATCTGCTTCTAATAACTGAAAATTAAAACAAGCATTATGTGCTAATCAAAGATTTCAATAAGTTCATGTACAATCAAACAAAGCACAAAGAAAGAAAACACTTTTGTATGCACTGTCTTCAATGCTTCAGCTCTGAAAGGGTGTTGAATAATCACAAGGACAACTGCATGCAAGTAAATGGCACACAGGCAATAAAAATGCCAAACAAAGATAACAACATACTGAAATTCAACAACTTTCATAAACAACAGCAGGTACCATTTCTGATCTATGCTGATTTTGAGGCCATCACTGAAAAAATACACGGTTGCCAACCCAACAGTGATAAATCATATACAGAGGCTTATCAGAAGCATACTGACTGTGGCTACGGCTATAAAGTGGTTTGTTGTTATGATGATAAATACAGCAAACCAGCAGCAATATACAGGGGTGAAAAGGCTGTGTACAAATTTATGGAAGCTATGCTGGAGGAGGCCAGAGTGAACCCAGATGAAATAAAGATACCAGTCATATTTCACAATCTAAGAGGCTATGATAGTCATTTTATTATGCAGGAGATTGGAGCCATTGTTAAGAAGCACACTTACAAAAACAAGAAAGGTGAAGACTGTCAAATGAATATCAATGCTATCCCAAATAACATGGAGAAGTATATGGCTTTCATGCTTGGCAACCACTTGACCTTCATTGATAGTTTCCAGTTCATGAGCTCCAGTTTGGAAAAACCTGTAGGCAATCTACCAAAAGAAGCCTTAAAATACACCTCACAAGAGTTCAAGGGAAAGGATCTTAATCTGATGGCACAGAAAGGTGTTTATCCTTACGACTACATGGACAGTTTCGATCAATTCAATCAGAAGCTGCCCTCAAAAGAAGAATTC
Organism: Pachyseris speciosa; assembly: GCA_016490735.1. Taxonomy (NCBI): domain Eukaryota; kingdom Metazoa; phylum Cnidaria; class Anthozoa; order Scleractinia; family Pachyseridae; genus Pachyseris; species Pachyseris speciosa. The sequence goes on from JAEMWC010000128.1 coordinate 237,278, forward strand.
TATAGCATACTGAGTGATGAGCATATATCAGATGAAGACTATACGCATGCTCAGACTGTTTGGAAAGCATTCTCTTTGAAAAACATGGGTGATTATCATGACCTGTACCTTAAAACAGATGTACTCCTACTGGCTGATGTATTTGAAAACTTCAGAAAAACATGCCTTGAGTACTATAAACTAGACCCGTGCCACTATTTCACATCTCCTGGTTTATCATGGGACGCCATGCTTAAAATGACTGACATAAAATTAGAATTGATGACAGACATTGATATGTTCCAGTTCATTGAGAAGGGCCTACGTGGTGGTATCAGTTATATAGCCAACAGATACGGAAAAGCAAATAATAAATACATGAAAGAGTATGACGAGAAGGCGCCCTCGAAGTACATCATGTATCTTGATGCTAATAATTTGTATGGTTGGGCTATGAGTCAATATTTACCAACCGGTGGTTTCAAATGATTGACACAAAAACAGATCAATAATTTGGACCTGGCTAAGTATAAAGAAGACAGCAACAAAGGTTTGATACTTGAAGTTGACCTTAAATACCCCCAAGAGTTACATGATCTACATAATGACTACCCACTTGGGCCGGAAAAGATTAAAGTGACTGGGGACATGCTATCAGATTATTGTAAAAACATAGCGAAGAAATATAAAATATCAACTGGTCTGGTACATAAACTGATACCAACATTGAGCAACAAAGAAAAATACGTGCTCCATTACAGGAACCTCCAATTATATACTGATCTCGGTTTGAAAATAACTAAAGTCCATCGAGTATTAGAGTTCAATCAGTCCGCGTGGCTCAGACAGTACATCGACTTCAACACTCAGAAAAGAACTATCGCAAAAAATGCCTTTGAGAAAGACTTTTTCAAGCTGATGAATAACAGTGTATTTGGAAAAACGATGGAAAACCTCAGAAAGCGAGTAGACGTCAGATTGGTGACTGATGAGAAGAAGCTATTGAAAATGGCTGCTAAACCGACATATGTTAGCAGTAAAATCTTCAATGAAAATCTAGTAGCTGTTCATAAGATAAAAGAAACACTTACTTTAAACCGGCCGGCATACGTGGGGATGTGTATTCTAGACCTTAGCAAGACACTGATGTACGATTTCCATTACAACTACATCAAAGAGAAATATGGAGATGAAGCAAAATTATTATTCACAGACGCAGACTCACTGACCTATGAAATTGAAACCCAAGATGTATATAGGAATTTCTGGAATGATAAAGATAAATTCGATAACAGTGACTATCCTGAAAGCTCGCCATATTTCGATAAGTCGAATAAAAAAGTGATTGGTAAGATGAAAGATGAGGCTGCTGGAGTCCCAATATGTGAATTCGTAGGACTGAGATCGAAGATGTATAGCTATATTAAAGATGATCAGAAAGGAGGAAAAACAGCAAAAGGTATTAGGAAGAATATTATTAAGAATAACATCAAACATGAAAATTATAAAGAGACACTATTTGATAATAAACAGATGCATCATAGAATGAAAACAATCAGAAGTCAGAACCATCAACTTGGAAGTTATGAGATAAATAAAGTATCACTCAGCTGCTTTGACGACAAGCGGTATACTCATGATAATGGCGTGACAAGCTATGCATATGGACATTATGGAATCTAGCTGTTGCGGTGTTTTCCGAGAATGTCACGCTTGGTGATTTTTCCGAGAATGTCACGCATTTTAATGTGCCGACCTTGGTTCCATCAGATTGAACAACTATATATTCCATCAAATTAAATAACTATATATTCCATCAAATTAAATAACTATATATTCCATCAAATTAAATAACTATATATTCCAGAATACGAGACCAGAAGGCGAGTAGTATAGTGTTTGGGGAAAACGAAATCAATTGATTTCGTACCCCCAAACACTATACTACTCAAGTCGCGGCGCCGCAATTAGAATATTTATCTCTTTACTTATGACATTGTATACACAAACACTGAGGGCAGACAGTTTTTGTGTTCTTCCATTAATTTTGATCCTCCAATTTTAATTTTTAATCACCTTACAATCTTCATTTTTCTCACCTTCCCTTAAAATGACTCTCCCCTCCTTCTTTTCTACTTCTTCATAAACACTCTAAAAATCACCCAACAATTCTGAGATATTTATGGGGTTATGTGCTACAAAACTGTGATTGCTTTTTTGGAATGCATGAGATCTCGAGAAGATAATAAGGATAAAAGGTCTAAAAGGGACAAAAATGTGGCATTCAGGTGTAACTCCCTCTTTTATTTAGAGTAGCATATTTCTAGTTACTAGTTTTCTACGCTGCTGGCTGCCTTCTTATGCCTTACTTGCGTGTCTTTATTATATATTTATTTATTTATTAAGTCTGAAAGACTGTAAAGTTCTGTGAGCAAGTAGTAGCAAGAGTAACAAGAGACGCGCACCGAAGGCGCGAGATTCGTGGTGGATCAGGGGGCATGTTCGGCTGTGAATGTTTGCCCTAAAAATTGGGTTGCCTGAGACTACGTTTAGTGGGTTTTGAAATCAAACAGTGAAGATGGAACGATTAACATTAAGATTAACATTTAATATAACGGATAAACTACAAACAATGCACGGTTTTTTATGTGGAAGCGAAAAGCTTAATAAAGAGGCAACTAATTAAAGAAACAAACTGATGACAGAAAATGAAAGCGCAAAATAGTGAGTATAACTGCCCTTGTAGCAGTCGTACAGCATCAGTGAACAACGTCTTATAAGTGTGATATGAGGCCGTGTGCCGTCCCGTTATGTGTACGGACTTATAACACGCCTGCATACTTTGCATTTCTTACAACACATTTAATTTGCCAGACAGACAGACCTTCGCTGCCCATGGGATAGGGCGAGGAGGAGAGGGGGAGGGTGAGGGAGGCACCACCCCTCACTCTAGTCTTGTTTCGGCTGGCAATGAACCTCATAAAGATGAAGAAGATAGTAATCCCCTACCAGTTCCAGACCTCTGTTTTCATTGGTCCCTATGACCTGTAAGCTCTTTTGTTATCAGGGCTAGGGGTATCCAAACACAGACCGCGTCTGAAAAGCTACAAGTTCTCTTGAAGAAGACGTCTCTTAAGGTATTAAAATACCTTACCTTCCTCTGTTGTTGTAAATAAACACTTTCTCTTAGTTTTGCCCAATTTTGTAATACTTTTCTGTTCCATTTCCCGACTTTTGTTTATATACACGTTCAACACATACCTTTCATTCAAGATTTCTAAATCTGAAGCCGAGAACATTATAGAAATGTCTGTAAAATTGCGAACCGTGCATCGAATGAAATCTGAATTTTTGTCATGAACAATTCTTTCTTGGTTTATATGGCTTTTTTAAACACCAACTCAATCTTACTTTCAGTGAGCAATTGATTTAATCGCGATGAATGGATCTTAAGAGAAGATTTGTACATTTTTTCAGAGGTTCATCTTCGGTTTGTAGTGGATTAACTTCACCATCAAAGCCATAACCTGTATAGGCAAGTCAAGATGGCTGGAATTTGTTTGATTTGATTTTTGTTCGTTTGTTTATTTGTTTTGCGTTTTTATGTACCTCGACTTCATATCTGTCATTAAAGTGGCTGGTACCGGTTTTACTCGCGTGGAGAGTCTGGCCACTATCGCGCGCGTCACACTTTATACGCGCGAGATTTGAAGAACGGGAGAAACAAAAACAAATATGGCGGCGCGAGGCTTTCTTCGAGCAAGGCTACGTTTGTCCTGTTCAAAAAGAAATTCGCCTTTATCTGAGGCCGTATGTACTCGATCGCCTTAAGTGAATTCAATTTACATAGGAAAATTTGTTTCTGGAGATTGATAATGCATATTAAAGTTCCAAAGAGATAATTCCCACCTCTACTGCGATCGATCGTGTTGGGAACCAGGAGGATAAGTAGCCGGTAAGTAATTGTAAAACTGCAAAAGTGGGATAGCACTTCAATTATACTTACAGGTAATACATCTCAACATTCTATTATTTCTATGCCTCATCACCTCATGTTGTTTGCTGCGAATCATATCCGCATTTGTGTCAGAATTGCGTGCAGTTGACATGTGTTTTCAAGTGTTCTGCGAGCAATTTAGTCAATTCCACGCTTTTGCTTGGTGTTATTTAACATAAACATGCTTAGTCGTGCCACAAGTTGTGGAGAAATTGTTTTAAGTGAGCCCAAACGCTCGGCAACCCCATCAACTCAGCGCGTGGACTGCAAACAAGGCTACGGTAGGTGCCCGCGCGTGTACGCGTAATGGTAGTGGCAGTCAGCAAAGTGCATGACCAAATATCGATCTTTTAGAATCCAGATTTTGAAATGCGCGAAAACGCGCGTGGAAATTGCTCAACTCACGAAGGTTTTTGCAAGAAAGCGAGCCCGGTGACCCCCTCTTTTTATTGTTTCAACATTTTCGTCTTGTAAAGAGGAAACATCACCCAAAATTCAAGAAAATTCTATCAGAGAAATTTTATGCTACTCATAAATTGCCTTTTCTCGCGTTTATAAAAAATCCGCTTGATAGAAAATTTTTAAAAACATTTTGCAGTTTCCTTTTCAAATGGTAAAAGTAATCACGTGAAAAAAATATGGGAGTCACCGAGTTAGTTTTCAAATTATAAGTGCCAGAAGCTTAAATGCAGCTCTGAATAACCCTCACGTAACGTTACCATGGTAACAGCTGATGACGTAATAATAGTTATTTTGGTCAACGACTAAATTTATAATTTAATCTTGCAAAAGTTACCTTACGGCCTCGGTTTGCCTTTGCGTCCGTTTCTCTCAAAGTTTATGTAGTGAAAAAGCTGAAAACTGGTACCAGCTACCTTAAACACACAACTTGGCAATATCCAGCCATCTTGTTCCACCCTTAGCTCTGGATCTGATTACGGCCTAAAGCTGTGGCTGGCAGGAAATGAGGGATGTTACCCTCTCTCCTCAACCCCCTTCCCCCCCCCCCCCCCCCTTATGCTATTGTAGGTTATAAGACTTTTCAGAACGTTCCAGATCGGTTTTGAAAATTTTTTTGCCAAGTACAGGATTTCCCTGGCATCGTTAAGTACCCCAGTACCCATAAAACCTCTCCTATCGGTTAAATTAAAATTGTATGTTAATAACGACTTCTTACGCCCTTTATTATTTACAGCTGAGTTAAATCTACCACTCTCAACATTATTATTACTATCTTTTCCTGTGTGTGAGAGCTTATTATAAAGTGTCAGTTAAGTAGCCCCCGAGGGAGGGGTCAAACTGTAATAATGCACTTTACTTAAAGAGGGTGGCACGGAAAAGTTGAGGTAACTAATAAACTTGTGGCCCTCTATTTAAAAATTATAATAAAACTAATATACTATAATACGAAGTGTACATGGAAATATAAGAGCTAAAAGATAAAATGATTGTTAAATTTTATAACCTGTCTATCAACAAAACTAAGAAATGTCTAGAGCAACCAACACTCAGGGTCTTTAAATAATTAAGGAGAAAGTGCTGTCTTTGTAATGACATCTACAAACGGTTAGACTTTCTAGTCTTCTCGGATAAGGACGATAAACTGTAGGCCCCGTCCCACAACTCTTTATAATTCTCTGATTCTGTGGGACGTAAAAGAACCACTAGGGATGTAACAAAACTCTGGCAGTGACCACCCCTAGTGTCTGTCTTAATTTGATATTGACATTACGGGGGCACTCATAACTCAACTTCATTAATTGTAAACTGCGTTATAAGCAGTATGGCAAAGTCCCCCGGCCAGTATTGTAATGCGCATTTGAATATTGCATAGAAAATGCGCAATATAAATGTGATATATTATATTATTATTATTATCTAATAAGAATAAGAATAAGAATTCTAACAAAATAAAATGTAACTAAAGAGCAATTGATGAATCAAATGTTAAAATATAAAATGATGTAGTTTCTGTACATCAAAAAGACTGTTTCTATAATTTTTCTTTTAAAGAATTCCTAAGTTCCAAACTTAAGCTGTTCCAAAGTTGACAAGTGGTAACTGTCAATGATCTACCGCCTTCGGTCATACGATTAAATCTCTGTATCAAAGTGGGCTTTTGAACAATGGTTTATCGTCATGGCGTTTTCGCCACCTGACTATTGTGGATTGTTTGCTTAAAAAAGAAGTTTACGAAGGGGGGTTACGCGGCACCCCAGGACCCCCCCCCCCTCCCCCCCAGCTAAGCCCCTGCATTTCCTCCTATATTAACTGATCACCTAGTAACACAACTGATATATTTTGGGTAAACCTTTTACACAATGGACGCTGTTTCTTTCACGTTTTAGGTGACTCCTTCGAACTGAAAAGCTACCTGGCTTGAAAATACGCCTTCACAAATACAACCCTTGCAGTTTGCTGACTTAGCAACTGCTGCTTGCAGTTTGAACTAAAGAACGCGGATAAACTTGACCATATCTGGTTATATTGACCCTCTACACCACAAATGGGCTTTATATAGCAGCAGCCTCTATAGTCAAGATAATTCTTCAAATGTTGTACACACGATCCTATTAACAAGTTGAATAATGGACAGAATCGCAGACAAATTAGGTGCAATTACACTGGTCATTTTGCACACAGGTAAATAGCCTTTACCAGCAGGGAAGCAATGTTTTATGTGTAATCGGTCTTTCCAAAGTGAAATGGATACGTCCAGAATTGCTCATGACAGTTCCAGATGTAAGTCTTAAGGTTATCGACACCCCAAAGCGGCTCAACCAATCACAGTGATTGCCAGACGCAGGGAAACCACGTGATGTTTACTTACCCCTTGGGTAATTTATCAGCGTGAAACCGCAAACGGGGAGTACTTCAGAACCCAGTGTAAGCCCAACCCAAACCAATACCCTAAGGCTCCCCATGGGCAAAAGATCTAATGTAACCGCACCTACTGTAATGATCACAGCATCACTTCAGAAAGTGTCACATAATTAATCACCTAAAAACACGTGACTTTACAGAAGATGCAATAGTAGTGTATAATATAATGACAGTCTTTGACGCATTGAATACAAAAATGGCTGATCTTTTAAACCAACTAGCGAGAAAGAAAACACTATAGGATAATGCTCGCACCCGGCCCAGTGGGTTTCTATTAACTTTTGTAGTTGCTCTAGCACGCCATCTTACAATAAAAAAAAATCGTCTGAAATACCTTCAACTACTACCGGTTGACCAACTGTGTTTGGAGACCTTAGGGCATTTTTATCAAGGCTGTTAGGTCTGTTTAACAGTCTGTTTTGTAGATGACGGAGCCAATGTTGTGGTGACCGTGAAAATACTTAGCAAAGGCGAGAAACTGACTTCCATCTATGATGAAGTGCTGAACAGCCATAGCACTGTTGATTGGCAGATCTTGATATATTTCGAAGAAACTACCGGAACAATCTTGGTAAGAAAATATATTTAAAACGTTTCAGTATCAGTTGGTAGAAAGCATCACGAACACTGAAAAACATGAGCGTAAGGGATTGGCACCTATTGTATCGGAGTGACCCATTACCAACTTTACTATCTTCATTAATTAGTATAAATCTACCAGCGTTCTATCACTAATGCAGTTCTCTGATTGGCTATGCTTCTCGCTATCTATTCTGTGATAGATGGTGAGTAGCTTCGGGTTGGCAGCAAAATGGCGGCTACTTCTTTGCGTTTTCGATTTGTCTACGAGGAGGATTAAGATATTTTACTTGTTTAGTTTTAAACCACTAATAGATTTAAACCAAAACATATAGATTTTGAGCTCGAGATTTCTATCGCGGGGTAGCTGATGAGGGCGCAGCCCGAATGAGCTATCATACATATAAATCTCGAGCTCATAATCTAATTGCCAGTGTTTTAGTTTAAATCTGTTGGTCGTTTAAACAGAGAAAAACACAGTTTTGTTAGTAATAAGATGAGCTATTCCAATGTGTTCTCTTTCGTTCTTTTCACTACACTACACATACAATACTTCCCTTAACTTCACAAGGGAAGGTTCACAAGAGAGGATTTATCACAATGTTTTATAGGCAAAATCTATGCAAATTGACTATCTTTTTTATTGTCTGATATCTTACATTGCCATCTGTTCATTTTTTTTTCCATTTAATTCTGTGTTTTGTTTTTGTTTTTGTGCTATGCTATTGGACAACTTCTTTCCTGTGTCAACTTTCTTTCGAAACCACCCAAAGTTATTTCGTGTTTCCACTCCTTTGACACTTAAATTCTGATCCAGAACCGCAGACTTCAAAAGGGTTTTGTAAAACCTGACAATGCTGCAATACGTGAAATGTTGTCTACCGATGTTGATTTGATTTTCAAGAACTGTTTTATTTTTGTTTGAGCCGAAATACTGCAACATCGCTAAGCCATTCCGTTTGCGTTTTTTAATATCGTACAGACAAAACAACATGCGCATATTCACACATGCAACAAAAAGCCAACCCATTTTGCAGCGTCAAGCAAAATTATTGTTTCTGTGAACAATATGTTTGAATGGAAAATGTTCTATTGTATTTTTTTCATGGTTAATTTTAGGAAGGGAAGTAAATTTAGCAATTTTCGTTTTCAAGATTGTGTTATGGTCAGAACTTGATACGAAGCAATAGACCATTTTACAGTTGTCGGTGAAATCGAGGCTTGGGGTGACCTTGTTTTGATACAAACCTCCCTACTTTTCTTATGTAAATCGTGTTTTTCTTATGCTAACGAGTGTTTAATCAGCATAATTTCCATAAGAAAAGTAGGTAGGTTTGTATCAAAACAAGGTCACCCTTAGCCTCGCATTCAATCAAAGGCCAGGGTACTGAGCAAAGAGCTGTAAAATGGTCTTTTGCTGGTTTGCAAGTGACGTCACGGCAGCCATGTTGGAGGTCAAGAATAATGGCCTTTCTCTCCGCAGGGAACTAGATTCTATTTTTATGTAAATTATTCGAAAAAATTTCTATTGTTTTGAGCTCCAACACGGCCGCCCTGTCACGTGGATGCAAACCAAGAATAGTTTGTAATTTGGTTGTTTCCTTTTCTTTTCTTTTTTCTTTCCTTTTTTTACATTAAAATTTGTTTCCTTAGCTATTCCAGGTTAAAAATAGTTAATTCTGGAACCTACCACGCATTTTGTTTGCATTTTTCTGTTCTTGGCTAAATTCAATTTATACAGAATCATGCAGGCAAATTAAAAGGCGTAGGAGGTAATGCTCATTGAGTGAAAAACTTCTTCATAACTTTTTCGCCAACGATTCGGCATTTGTTAGGCAACAACTTATAAATATTGGAAGCGGTAATGATCCATCAAAGTAAAAGTGCTAGAAACCGGTTTTAGGCACCTTAAGAAACTTACTTTTCCGACATTCTAATTTATGCCACGAATATCCAGCTCAAACTTGAACAAGTAAGGCCTGTTTCAAACGTCGTGCTACTGCCGTGCTAAGCTGGCTCGACTGTCGCACGACTCCAGCACAACTTCGTTTTAGACGTCGAATTTAATTCTGTCGGATAAAAAGCTGTTGCCCAATCTCTTACACAGAGTCGTCGGGTGCCGTAATCAAAACACTGAGCAGCCATTGTACGAAGCAAATCCAAATTGTTAATTTATGAATTGAGTTCGACACGGCAGTAGCACGACGTTTGAAACGGGCCTAATTTATGGGTATCCACAGAATCATCTGATTCAATAAAAGTATTACAGAAAATCCCTGAAATTGTCATAATACAAGCATTTGCAGGCGCATTTTAATAATTTAAATCGCACTACTTTACGTCACTGTTGTTTTACAGCACCTTTTTTTCAATAAGAAAAACTCCTCTGCTAATAGCTCCTCTATCAACGCCTCGGAGTAACTATCTGACAGTCTTTCTTCTTAAAATTTTATTTGGCCTGTTCATCTTCCCACTACACGGTCACCTCTACGGGGATTTCCAAACGGCCTTGAATTGTATTGCAGTAAATTCGCGTAAAGTAAAGTTAGTCGCACATTGTTTTTGATGTGAATTTGATGTATGTTAACCTAACTTTTGGGAAATTTGCGTTAGTTTTGTGTAACGTGCATCGTTAATTTCCTATAATAAGGTAGTCATCGTCGTAGGTGGGGACATTCCATCGTCTTGAGGCTTCGGCCTGAGTATTGAGGCTTCGGCCTGCTCATACGGAAACCCAAAGTTTTCGCCTTGAGTCACCGGGATTCATCTTGACTTACTTTGAAAACTACAAAAATTCGGTTACGCAACAGGACACTTTGATCTGTCCGTACTAAGAGCTAATAAATGTTAAAAGAAAAAGTTTTCTTTTTTTTTTTTTCAAGAAAAACAGTTTTCTGTTCATTTAGTCAAATTTTGCCGGCGATGCCTTCAGAGATTTTCCCGTCTTGAACAAAATTTGTGGACGCGAAAAACCATCTGCATTTGTCGAAAGTTGGTAATGACTGAAAATATATTTGAATAAACATCTTTTTTCAATGGTGTGGATAGTCCCTAATTGAATCCCATGTGGGTTTTTTTTATAGTACCAGTTGAAAAACAAATATTCTTTGAGTGCCATTGCGATCCAAATTTAGTTGATTGGGTTTTCTGGTTAGTCACATGCGATGAAGACCCTTGGGTGCTTTTTCTAACTAAATGACTACATATAATCAGTTAAAATAAAAAGTTTTTTAAAAACCTGAACAGCTGCTGCTTTCAATCTCTGCAGCTACTTTATCGATGAGTTCTTTAACTTTCTCTTGCCCTTTCTTTATCTCGTCCTTATATCTTTCAATTTCATCACTAAATTTCGTTTCCTCTGGAGAAAGTACAAAACATGCAAACAATGCAAACGCTAAAATGTAAAACACTTGACATCAGTGATAAATTTAGTGAATAATTATAGGTAACGTCGCTATCTTTTAGTGTTATTTACATTTCATTCAACATTTACCTGCATGTTTTCCACATTGGTTTGCTAGGACCACCACTGAGCAAATGATGACGAGGAGAAAGAACACTGGTTTTTGAATAGCCATCTTGACTCTGTCGGGTAAGAAAGTCCCACATTGTAAGTTTTACAGTTCTTAATGGTAATTTTTAGTGGCACAAGCTACAATAATGTTTTTTTTTCCTTGTAAGCAATTTCAGTATACAGCTCTTTGTTGTCATGCCTGACTCAAATAATGGCGACCTGTTACCTAATTAATCAAACGAAACAGATAGCAAAAGAAAAGCAACGCGCAAAAAGCAAAAATACCTCTGAGTAAACTCTGAGTTGTGTTTTTCCTTTTTATTGTCTTTCTTTTTTTTTTCTCAACCCGCTCAGTGTGCAGCTTACCGAGGGATTAACAAGATCTTATCTGATTATCACCAAAATGAATCGAGCAGCTGCTGCATACTAATTACAAATTACGCGATTGCGTTGTTATTATCAATTCAATACGGTCTAGATCTTTAGTGTCACTTTCAGCAGGAAGCGAATTCAAATTATTCAACAACAGTCATATGGCCTCCTCACTTAACCAAAAAAAGACAAAAATTGTGAGCAAACAAACTCTGGCACGCATTATCTACAACTTCCAGAGTCGACAAGATATTAATTATGGAAAGTCATATACAAGGGCTATATTAAAGCTGAAAATGTATGCTAATTATAAATAACTAAGGAAGGCTTCTTACACTTTTGGCCAGTTTCTTCGAGAAATAAACGGTATCGTTAATAGTGTTATACAGCAGCTGGATGTCGTTTTTCAGAATATGTAGATAAGGTATCACAGTTAGTTGTCAACTCCTTATCACGTGCTGCTTTTCTATCACTGCTGTCAAAATTACGTCCTCAGCCATCAAACGGAGTGAAAAAACACGCGTAGACCTTATCACGGTTTCAGACGCCATATTGGGGGAAGGGGGGGGGGGGGGGTAGGCAAACAATAACAGAAATAACAGTGAGAGTTTTGTTGTCCTTTTCGAGTGCCGAGAAACTGTATATTCACAGTCAGACGTTTCGAGAATAACCCCTTCACCAATGTAATAGTTGGTAGCGACAAACGCTCGTGCTTACGGTAGATATGTTGCGTGCACGCTGCTCAGAAATAAACAATGAAACGAATAAAACACGAATGCGCGCGCTTGGTGCGGGGAAATATGCCACAGAATGAAAAGAGACTGAAAAGATAATGTTGCCTCATGAAATTTTCAGAATTTTCAGGTCTTGTGGTGGAATATCAGTCTCATTTCATCCGTCTGTCTCCTGGCAGTTTCTCCTATGACTTGCTTGATCAAAGATACAGACATGTCATGAATGGAATTGTGGTCCGGTAGGTTAAAATGTTAAAATGTTGTTGTTGGTAACTTTCCACCGAACGGAGATGTTCGCCGAATTTATCAGCGAGTCTACCACCAGTTTCCCCAATGTACATAAATTTTCAGGGGGTACAGGTGATTGCGTAAATAGGACTGGTCGTAGTGCAGCTGTGGCATTCTTCGAGCTGTACAACTCCGTTCGCGTGGTTAATGGTGGCCGTCCTGCAGGTGAACGCACATGTACGGAAATTTTCCTGCTTGCTGTTGATCTTGGCCTGAGGAAGAGGTGCTGTGAACAAGGATGTCTCGAAGATTAGTATCCCGCCGATAAACGCACATGGGCGTGGTCGTGAAAATATCCTTTGTATGAGCATCGTCGGTCAGGATACCAAAATTTCTAATCAAAATCTTCTTGACATCCTTGTTCTTTGAGTGGTAGGTGAGGATCACAGGCACCCTTTCTGTCTGTTCCGCAGATCTTCCCTCTCCAGACTTTTCCAGTGCTCTCTGTCGACTGATATTAGATGCTTTTCTTTGGCCTGTCGCCTTGAAAAATGACGCCATCTTCATTACATTTGGTATTGTAATCATCTTCGTTGGAACAGACGAGACGAAGGTGAAGGAATTGACTGTATGAGATGGCGTTTTTTACAGTGAGGAAGATGAGACGACCCATAATGAAGGCAGTCGTGTGTGTCCGTAGGCTTTTTGTGGGTGGTTGTTATTATCCGGTTTTCAGTGATAGAGAGACGGAGCTCTAAAAACGGAATACATATTTCGCTGATTTCAAAGGTGTACTTGAGCGCAGGATGATATGTTGCACAGTAGTTTATGAATTGTTCAAGATCCCCTGAATTTTTTAAATTACAGTGTCTACAGTGCAATTTCGTGAAGCGCCTGTTGTTCAGCAAAAGCCATATTAGCAATTAATAGTACTAGGCAAATGGCTCTACTGACAAAATTTATAGGATTTAGCCGTGCCAGAAAAGGTTCTCTGGGTTTTGAATTTTCCATACATTCCTCTGTGATTTTTTCCCTGGAATGTTTTAGACGGCTTTGCCTACCCGCCAAGATGGCGTCTGAAACAATGATAAGGCTTGATACAATCCTTCTGAAAAAAATAAAAGCAGAACAAGGAAACGAAACCGAAAAGATTATAAGTTATAATAGCTGGCCAGCATGAACTCGGACTCGATCCCACCCGATAGGCCACAGCGATGTCCATTTGACCATACAAAGAGAGTGTGCAAAACTGGAATTTTATTTTAATTAAGAGAGGAATTCCTTGTTCAACATCCCAGTCACTTCACTTGTTCAAATAAATTGATCATCCTAATGCATACAAGTTTCCCTTGAAGGTTGGAAAGTGCATCACAGATGAGTAATATGTTATGAGCTTGTGGGACAAATGTTAAGGGCACAATTTTAATTCTCTCCATTGCTCTCTCAACATGTATACGTACCCTTTAAAAACGGCGACAAAACTCAACCTCCATCCTACTAACCTGCTTATTGCCTTTGGTAAAGCTGGGTATTGCAAGAGAAGCACCTCTCGCTGCTAAGTCCTCAGCTATAAAAAATCCCCTCTCTGCTAATACTAAGTCCCCAAGTTCTAATCTCGTACCCTGTCTCCCGCGGCCAAGCGAAAGGGAGATCTGGTAAAGTTCGAATTTGGAGCATGCTCAGTAAGAGCCAGGCCCAATATACGGGCCTCACTATAACTATGCATGCTCGTCCTTATTTTGGTTTCTGAGCGAAAGACAAATGGACTTCGAGAGCGCTTTTCAATCGGTTTTGCGGTACAGAGGAGAAGCAAACTTTAAAATCAAGCCAAGGCTAAAAGAGGCAAGCTAGGAGGTTGTTGTCAACTGCCGAGATTGGTTAATTATTCTCCCAACTGGTTACGGTAAATCGCTAATTTATCAAGTGCTTTCTTCACATTACGATCATCTCGCTACAAAAGAGAAATGAAAGGGATAAGTCACTTGTAATTGTGGTTTCGCCGCTCAACCCTCTAATCGACGATGGATATCAAATAAATAACTTCAACTCAGTGGGAGTGTCTTGTACAAGGATGAATGTTTCCGGGAGCGAGGCAGATGGTAGTCTTGAAGCTAGGTTTCACGCCGATCTTTATCTAGAGGCCGGAAAGTTCACATAATTTTATCCGTCCGGAGATAGCTGAGTGCAACAGGCAGTGTAGGGAGATATTTTTGTCCGATTATTATCAGAAAAATGTTACTTCTAAGTTCTAATTTAGGCAAACCAGTTTATCAAAACAAGATCTGCAACAGAACTTCGGAAGTTCGTCTGTGCCTTCGACACAAATCTCACACAGTTTTTGAATAATTTTTTTTTTTAATCCCAAAGCTTTCCGGGCGTAGGAAAAAATTTCCTTCCAGCTGTCTCACCTCAAAAACGGTGTTTAAACTTGAAACTATCGCTCGCGTTTTCCATACTGCCATGTTGAATATTTGCCACGAAAATAAGTCATAGAAAAGCCGCACTAATATGAGCCAATCAGAACATAGATTAGATTACGGTAGCCTTTTACCATTAGCCAATGAGAAATGGCGTACTTTTGAACTTTACCAGATCTCCCTTTCGCTTGGCCGTGGAAGATCTGGGTACGAGATTACCCATGTTCCAAAAGATCTAAAAACCCCAATTTCTGTGTCATTACTTTCAACCTGAAGCTTTCTCGGCAATTGCAAATGCTTTTGACATAAAACAAATGGTTCTGTAGGTGTCGTGCCGACTAATACCTTGATGATATTGTGGTGTTAATAAGTGGACCAGGTAAGTGCTCTGACAGTAAAGTTTTCTATACAGTCTATAATTACTCAGCATTAAGAAAATCTAGGACGAAATACGCGTGAAAGTGTACCTAAATCACAATCTTTCGAAGGCCACCGATCCAGGAACTGTAGAGAAGCAGACAGTGTTTGAAGACTCTTATTCATCAATGCATAGGTGTGAAACACTGAAATATAAAACCTATATACAAGGTCTTGATTAGTCAAATTAGGCCTTAGCTTCATTAAAATTAAAAGCAACACATCTTGTGGAATTAAAACTTGAGAAGTTGGTAGATCATTTTCACAGGAAAAGAGCCACACAAATGACTGATAACTTGGTAATTCTGTGTAAAATTTTTTCTCCTAAAATCTGACTCCCCATTCTTCAGAAACTCAAATTCAAATGTTTTCTCTCATAAATTTTATATACGACAATCTGGCCAGTTCTTTTTTTTTTTTTTCAACTGCTCCTTTTCTTGCTTCGTGATGGCCAGTCTGGCTAAGGCATCTCTAACCAAAGATCTGAAAAATATTATTAGTCAATCTTTCTGCAGTAATGGTTTGCATGATTTGCATCTAAATTTGAAAATACACTAAATTATTGTATGGACAGCAAATTTCCTCCGGCCAATGTACAGCTTATTAGAAGGAATTCCTCCATCATCACAAACCAAGGAAAAATGTTTTTATTGCCTGACAAAGAGAACAGAACAGATTGCTTATCCTTTTTGTTGGCCATTTTTTCCATCAATGCGCTAATTAATTTAAATTAAACAAGAGCCAAAACGCGGGCCTATAATAATTACCTATTGCTTTACAGATCAACCACTGAAAACAATAGTAAATACTTGTAAAAACCAAAATAGACAAAACAATAAAAAGAGCAACGAAAACAAAAACCTCGCGTGGAAGTTGCGCCTTCAGCGGTTCAAACCTGGGATTTATCTCCATCAAAAGCGGATGTGATGACCGCTAAGCTATATTTACTTAGCATAGCCAATGGGGAAAAAATAGTTTATTTTATACAAGATACCTAATCCGACATAATTTGTTTACGACGAATGGATTTTATTTCTGCTGAGCGCTTGACAAAGGAAACGCTTATCGGACGGTTTAGGATTATATTCGGAGGGGATATATTCTGGGAGGGAAATTTCTGTTTAGAAATATACCTGGCTTATACCTGGAAGGAAATTTTTGTCGGACAAATTTCTAGAACAATGCCTAATTGTCTTCCTGTTTCGCGGATAGATGACGTTTGCGGAGGTTTGACTATCGCAGCCCTGTTAGGGATGAACTCAGCGTTACCTTGAGCGATAAACTCCAAAAGCTCCAAAATAGGGCTGCCACGGTCAGGTCCAGTTACGGCACTAGTTCCAGTTTCCTCCTAAACAGGCTCAACTGGGACAATTTCTCCATACGAAGGACAGAGCTTTAGCCGATGTTAATGTTTAAAATAATTAAAGGGCTTTCCCCAGCGTACCTGCAGGGTTTATTTAGAATCCGTAGTACACCGTATAACTTAAGAGATTCTGAGATTAAACTAAACCTGCCCAAGCCACGCTCGAACTATTGTAAGCGTGCCTTGGGCTACAGCGGGGCGCTACTATGGAAAAGCCTACCCGTAAATTTAAGAAAAGCAGACTCTCTTGGATATTTTAAAAGGTAACTTAACCAAATTTACAGCAATTGTCAATCAGGCTCCCAATCTTGTAAAACAGTGTTGTTTTAATTATTTTTTAATGTAATATATTTTTTGTCAACGTTTTGAATGAAAGAACAAGTTTTGCATGATAGTGTGCGTGCTCAGTTAAAAGTACCATTTTGATCCGGCATTTGTTTTGAGAACGCTTCGAGTATGCTTCGAGCCAGAAAGTTACCAAGGTTTTTCTCGCGTTTGAATGGAATTTATGGGGTAACTAAAATTTAAATTTAACGGGGTAATTTAAAGTTTTTGAGAATGATGTTTTTACTGCGTAAAAGCGCTAGCTAGGGTGTCATGTAAGGCAAAGAATATGGTCATAGCGTGGTCACAGCGTGCCCAATACTCGTCGTGCGTACTTAACAGATATCCCGCAATATATGTAATTTTGCGCGTCGCGGAGATAAATGGCAGCTTTTCCAGCTTTTCTTTGGCAATGAACGCAGAAAATTGTGCTTTGTCATTAATGTGTTAAATAATAAAACAATTATCCTCATATATCTTGCGGAATATCCCCTGGCCTTGTCGGTCAAGTATCCGGCGATATTCCGTATCTTGGAGTGGTTCGACGCCAAACTTGACAAAAGACTTGTCGACAAGAGCTCATGAAACATTGTTTACAAGCTAGTTATTTGCATGTCCACTGACTTTGAGATTGACAGATAAATGCTTCCCGGGAGAATTGAAATATTGCCAGCGGAGTGGGGAAGCCTTGGAGGAATAAATGTTACGCGATAGCTGGTTAGTTCAACCTTTGAGGTCTATTGCTGTTTTCTTTGTATGATTTCGAGATAATTTGTCAGCGACTAATTATGATTTATTATTAAACTTAGAAATGTTTAACTTACATGTATATATGCATAAATTGCCATGCAATGAATGCTAATGAAGAAATTCCTTTCATTCCTGAGCATGAAAGAGATAACAATGACGAGACTACACACACCGTGTTTTAATTGAATTCGCCCATCACATTACAACTATTCAAATTTAAATCACAAGAATACCTATATGGCAGGACTAGATCTTAGCAAGCCCTCTTGGGATTTTCAAAGAAGATCCTCAGAAGACATCCTAATTACGGCAATGGCACACAGATATCGAGAGCGTTAGGTCTGGTGTCCTATGCCACATGTGAGACCTTATTTATCAATGGTGACTCAGTGCGCACTGCGTGAATGATATATGTAATAAATCATATATGAAATGCGGAAATGAAATCAATTGAATGAATGAAGCCTAAAAAATCAGGACTTCAACGGTGTTTGAACCCGTGACCTCGCGATACCAGTGCGATGCTCTAACCAACTGAGCTACGAAGCCACTGACGTTGGGAGCAGGTCAATTGTGGAGGAATTTCACAGATCAATACGCAAATGCAAGTGCAACAGCTGTAGTAGTATCCTACAGCAAAACAGGAATACTGCATGTGAAAAAGTTTGGCTTTGGCAAGAAGTCATGCTATCTCTTCACAAGAGATATTAAAAGTCCATTGACTCCGAAACAAATAAAAAATGTTCTTAGCCCAAGGCACTCAACTTTGCTGTTGCAAAATGAACAAGAAAGACAGTGGGTTGTGCAGAGGATAAAGGAAAATGAGCAAATTGGGAATGATAGAGATGAAAGCAGCGATATCCGGGAGCGAGCTCCGCGAAAAAATTCGAGAAGAAACTGTGAGAATTGCTGAACTGGAAAATGAAGGAGCGTGCCTGGAAGAAAAACTGCCACTTATCGGACGAATGAAAACATTTTTCAAATAATAATATGGATTCACCTTGCTTGGTGTTGTACTTGCTGCGAGAACAATTATGAGTGCAATTATCTCTAAGATTCAAAACATGCTGCATCAAAAGGTTTGAAATCTGTAGCTTCATGTCATGTCATGGAAATGGATTGAAAGAGTTTTTTTTTTTTTTTTTGCTGGCGTTCATGACTTTCGTGTTTCGAACAGCAGGGGACGTACTGGCTTCTTTGAGCAAAGATGCATGGATATAGATTCTTGGAGTTGCTGGCCTTCTAATTGAAAGCCGACATATAAAAGAATAATCTAGCCAAAGCAATAGCTACCACAAAACCAACAACCAAGTGACTGATATTGAGAATATCATGCATGCTTTTAGTGATTAAATCACTTGCAACTTCCTTTGTTTGACCAAGTATTTCATGTCAAGGATGGCTGCTTGGCTTGTTTATTTCAAAGGGCCATCCATGAAGAGAATATCCATCTTGTTTGTGTCAGCACTGATATCAGCATTTATTTCACACCAAATTTCATCCCAGGGCCTGCTCGCTTGAGCTCATTGTTGTGTCCAGTTGTGCTCTGCATCCGAAATCATTCTCGAAGGCATCAGCCATGTCCCAGGACTCATAGTCAAATCAGTCTGACCTTTGCGTCATCTTCTGAAAGTTGAAAACTTTTCACGCCTTTTTAATAGGTCTGCATTAAATAACATCGCTTAAACCTGATTTCTGCGCCCTCTAGAATGAGATCCCCCACCAAACCAATTGTTTGTATCTTTGAAAGATGCTAATTACGTTTGTGCGATATTTAGTTGAATGAATATAAATGTGTTTGAAATGATTGTACCTATTGTACTTTCAACTGAGGCGTCTTCAAACAATTCCACATTGTCTCTTCTGTCACGTTCGTTATACAATTCATGGCATTATTTGAAACGTAACTAAAATTAATTACTTAAAAAATATGATATAAAAAGATTGACCTCCATAAGCAATTACTACCAAATTTTGGATATGCTTTCATTTAGGGAATTTAGCAAGTTTCGCCATAATTAACGTGTCCACATGGGTACTTTATGCAAAACAAGTCAATCTGAACATTTCGCGTAAAAAATGGCCAAAATGCAAATATTGATGAGGACAAAATACGATATGACATAACAGTTGCGGTTTCGTTCAAACCTAAGGTAAGTTGTAGAACGTTCTGAGGTTTTTTTTATGTAGTGATTTATGCGTCTAAAGGGTTGAAGTTTCCATCTCATGACACAAAAGCTCTATTATCACGAAAATTAAGTGACTTGTTTTTCAGAATCTACCCCAAATCGCCAAATGTGTGCCGCTAAATACATATTTTTGAAAATCGCTAAATTAACATGTTGTCGAACCTCCATGTAACAAGGTCCTTACTGTAAATTAACTGCGATCTTTTGTTTGCGACAAAAATCTTCACAATGGCAAACAATCAACTCTTTGGGAAAGTTGATTTTGTGTGGAAACCCTCCAAAAAAATTACACATTCTCACAAATTCTGAAATCAATGTTATGCAAATTCTTCACACCATGATATTTCATTGACACTTTCTCTAAAAGATAAAACACGTTCCTATTAAGATGTCAGGTTCATGATTACAATATAACATTATGAATGTCATTTCTTTCCATGTTTCTTAAGTGTAGAACTCAAAAAATGTTTTCTTTTCCTTTCGGTTCCAGGGTCGTAATGCTTACTTCATTTTTTTCTTCGCGTCTTGTCGCGTCAATACTCAACCGCGCCTTTAAGCTTTTTTCGATTGGCAATTTTTCCATGACCAGTATTCAAACCCCCGACCATATAATTGCGAAGACAGCGGTCTTAACAAATGAGATAGACAAACTTTCAATATACACGTGAAACTTTCAATGTACACGTAAAACTCTTAATCAATCGATGTCACGCTAACTGAAAGGCTCTTCAACAGACATGTTCACCTAAAATTGAATTACGATCGACTTGAACTAAATTCTAAGCATTAATCCGGCTCAGGTGGCCATAAAGGCCGCTTTCGGATTCGTCGCAAATTTCGTTATCACTCGAAACTAAAATTAGGGTGTATCCAACACATCACACTGTTGCTATGGTAAATTGTTTTGTAAATAAAATTGCCACAGCTTGTTCACCAATGATTAGGCCGTTTTTCATACCACTAGTGGTATCAACTGATAAAGACTGGTAGTAAGGATTCATCGAATTGGTAAGAAAATATGGTAACCCATCTGTCCGAGAAAATTTGGTTATGATCACCGTACGTATATACGAACGTAGTACGTACGTCCACCCAACTATGTATACCAAGTGAAATGTCCATTATAATTCATCCTCTACTACAGCACGCGCGTGTTTTATGGGCAGGAGGCTGCATGGTCATTTCAAGTGGGCTTACATGAATACTTTGAAGACAACGAGCTATATGTTGACAGCGAAGGTCAACGTGAAAGAGAGCGGCTGATAGCACGAAATAGGCTAAGCTTTCATTTTGTGGAAGCCATTGACAATCATACTTCATTCCGAATGTCATGGGCGAACCTGCAAGTCTGCATCTGGGGTACGACTACTACTATTAACCCTTTCCCAGCGGCCATTTTGTACCTCCTTTTTATGTGATTCTTGCGCGTTGATGGCGAAGTCAACGTCATTCTTCCATATTAGGGGTTACCACGGAGATTTTGCTGGTCCACAAGACCGAAGGCTCTATCTTTGTTGTCACGCTCGTCACGCTAGCTGTCGTTTATTTCTAAACGATTAATGCAGCTACAATTCGTTACGTATTTGATTTATAAGTATGTTTTTGGAGCCATTTTCCACCTCAGAAGCCCCCTGCCTGGCATCATAAAGCTGGATTGATGGGTAGAGGCAATCCTTTGAAATAAAACAGAGGTGAGAAGCAATTTCACACGAAGTGGGCCGCTTAAAGTATTCGAGCGAGTGAAGGCAATTCACGGAGTGAAGTAGTGTCTTTAGTCGTTTTGTGAGTGGATTCTGGGACCTGGCATGGCAATTTTGGCGAGTTTTGACTTGTAAATAATGCAATCGGTGCAATATTTTGCCAGTAGGACCAGGTGGCTCGACACTTATAAAAATATGTAAAATGAAAATTGGTGGATTTGCATGCTGCTGTTAGGCAAGAATATCCCAGAATTCCTTTGGGTCACAAACATGAAAACTACAGACCGTGAGAGCAACTGAAATCAAATAACGTTAACCACGTCGCACTAAAGAAGTGAGCAGGAAAAAGTGGAACAAATTGCAAGAAGTGGAGTCGAAGTTTGCTGCCAACGTGAACTTTTAGCTTCAAGAAGAGTTTTTGTCTGAAAAACTTCAAAACAAAGTTGCGTATTGTTTGGTGTTGTCCTAGAGCGATCTATAGTTTTGAAACAAAATGAATGGTCGTATTCAAGGAAAATCGGGAGTTGTGGTCACTTTTTTGGTTAAGAGGTTTAAAGTCTAAGCAACTATGTATTTGGCAATAATAATGGCTCATTTCTAACACAGCCCGAGATTTGAGAAAATTGCAGGCTTTCAAAGCACCGGTCTTCTAGGACCAGTAAATTACAGAGCCTGCTGGGAAAGAGTTAAAGTCAGATAGAGTTTGTGATGTTATAACTTTGATTTCAGTGGCATGGCCAGACAACAGCAGCTAGAATATGCACGTTAGGATGCGTTTGAATTGTTATTTCTGAGATATCGTCAAACTCATCGACTGTTCAAAGAGACTTAGTTCATTATAAAAAGAAAAATTATTCTTATGTTATGCATGCGGCCCATTTGTGTGTATTAAATTGTTCTTTGTTGGTAATTTTAGATGAATAGCATGTCATTCCCTTCTTTTCGAACTTCATTTGCTGGACATTGTGGCCATCATATCTTATATCTTATAGTGAAAATAAAGTCTCATAAAAATTCAGGCTTCTATAATGAAATACAAAGGAAAGTAACTTGAAATTTTACTTAAGCCTTCACAAGCAGATATTTTAGTGAAGTAAAACTCAGCAGCTCTCAAGTCTTACTTAACAGCCTGGTGTAAAGTCTACCTAATCATTATCATCCAAGAAACTAATGCCGAGTTTCCAGTTCCATTGCCCCGGGTTTGTTTTTGCCATGCTGTCATTTGCATTGTGACGCCCAAGCAATCTTTATTTAATGAATATATTTATTAACATAGTGCACATATAATACCACAGTACGTACAGACTTACAATACAACGCCACTATCTCATTAACTAACTGAAAACCTATTGACAAGGATACTTGCAGCCTTACTACACAACAATACCTACCATACAACCCTATACTAACTTAGATACTAATTGAAAAATGAAAATCTTAATGCTATGTCTATAAAAATTTAATTACAATCTCTATGCTAACTGTATTTTGATATAATGTAATATAATATAATATAATATAATAAAGTATCCGGTAGTCAGCAGATTTTGTTTAACTTACTATATAATTCAAAGGCTTTCCAAACCTTACTTGAGTAAGGACAGCGAAACATAAGATGGTACAAAGTTTCCTTTTCATGATTGCAGAAAGAGCAATAACAGTTTTCAGTATAACTGATTTTATACAATTTATCGTTGGTGTACAGAATTGAATTTAGCACTTTGAACTGGAATGCTTTTAAGTAAGGTTCACTAGTGACAGTATGATGAACAAGATAAATTTTTCCAAGTTGTTATTCTGCGAGATTAAATTTCACGTTTCAAGTTGATACTATTATTAGGAAGGCAAGCCTTGGTACCAATTAGGAGGGTGTAATAATGTTTTGATTTGGTGTTGGTTTCGAATACGCACTTACAGGTAAAAAGAGTAACTGAAAATAAGATTTCCATGTGCCACTACCCAGAGTAAAAATTCTCTTCATCCAACTTAGTCTAAGAGCTTTGATCTGTGAATCCAAATCCATCATCTTTAAACCTCCTTCTTTGTAACTGTTTATTATCGACAGTCTCGTCACTTTATCAACACCCTTCCATAAGAACTTTTCCATAAAGTGAGAGTCCTCTAGATGACCAGATATTTATAAGTTTTTTAATGCTTACAAGTTTCTCCCTGAAATTTTTTTTCATAGAGCAGTGTTTTGTCGCAGGTGAAGAAGACTCCCAAGGCCTTTATGGGCTCGTTAGGCCATTTGATGCCAAGGGGTTTGCTGTCATTGGTCTTTAACGCGCCAACCCATAAACCCTCTGTTTTTGAATTGTTTACTTTAAGGCCTGATAGAATGCTCCAAAGATTGAAAAAGAACAAGGGCCGAATTGATATCTGAGAGAACTGCTGCTGTGTCATTAGCCTCCCACGCAGTCGTTTTTAGAGGACTCGTATTTCACCTCCTCCCCACTAACGCCTGCTTACCCGAAGCCAACTTTCCTTTCCCATTGTTTGACTCGCGGGCATCCTAGCCAATAACGATCGAGCAACTGTCCAGCGATGACAAGTAAAATTAATCCTTATGCGTGCTTCTTTCTCTCGCGAATTTGTAAATGTATCAAAGCGCTGGAGCCGATTTGTTTTTTAGTAATACGATGTGTTACAAGAGACTAAAGCAAATAAGAATTTAGACGCGACCAAGTTAGAAATCTGGAGCATTTATCATTCGATCAAACAGAGTAAACCGACCTGAAATTATCACACATGGTACAACAACAAAGCTCGATCTCTCATGGTCTGCATTAAATCAGATGAAATTCGCCCACGCAGCGATCCCAAAACGTCCTGGGGAAGCGGTCAGAAGTTATCAAACACCGATGGCATACATAAACTGCGCCGACTAGTAGTTTTTTTTTTCTGTTCACGAGATGCGGACGGCAAAATTATGCAGCTTATTACCTGGCAGCTCGCTCGATCCACTGCGCGCTATGGTCTACCGATGGCAAAGTTTCCTTCCCCCAAATCACTCAGACTAACCCGAAGATACGCCAATACTTCTTAAATAACTGACTTGGCCCTTCATCAGATTCACGAGAAGTGACCCAACAGCTACAACATGACCAGCGGCGAGGAAATCGAAGATTGAAGACGAGGCTTGCATGATACTGAAATAAGCGTCTTTCCGTAACTAGTCGGCATATCGACGGAAATATTATTGCTACTTCCTCTCACAAATTCTTAAGTTGATATGCATTTAAACAGGAAATTTTAAACGTAGAGCACACGGTGATCAAAGCTTGCTCAAGCTCTGTCTCTGCTATGTTGAACTATCCCGCGAAGGGCGTCCTGAGGTCAAGGTCAACCTTCCAGAATTTAGTAGGTAAAATGTGATTGGCTAAGCGACGGGAAAGGAATGTTGGCTTCGGGTAAGCAGGCGTTAGTGGTGAGGAGGTGAAATACGAGTCCCCTAAAAACGACTGAGTGAGAGGCTATTGTGTCATCAGCAAATTGGAGTACTTTTGCCACTTCATTCCCTATTTTGATACCTTTAATTTAAACGTTAGGGTTGTTTATACGAGAGAAAATAAGCCGCGGCTTACTCTGGCCGCGGCTTACTTTGACCGCGAACTCCCCGTATAAATGGTACAAAATCTACGTTCACGGCTTATTCAACCCATGGCCAGCTCAAGCCGCGGCTTATCCTAGCCGAGGGGTTTTGGGCTGGGCTTATCCTAGCCGCGGCTTACCTTGGACGTGAAAGTGTTCGTATAAATGCACTCAAATGTTGTCCGCGGCTTGCTGAAGCCGTGAACGATTGCTGCGCATGCCCTGTATTCATATATACCCAGACCTTCACGGCTGAGAGACGCGCGTTGCAGTGGCGGGAAAAATGAGTTCTGTTTACATTTACATCCTTCAAAAAGTGGAAAATGGCTACCACGACGGATTCATCTAAAAAGGAAACGTTTGGAGTGCCGCAGAAGAGAAGCAAATAATGCTAATATGCGCAGAATTAGAAATAGCTGGCCAGCTGGATATATGCGTGACCTCGGCAAGCGTAAGTTCTCCGATTTTAGTTTTAAATCATTAAGCTTAAAATGACAGCCTTTGCTTGCTGCGTAACACAATTATTTATCTTTTAATATTCTTGCAGTGACGACGCAGTTTCAGCTAATTACCCCAAAACGAGGCACCAAAACAAACTACGTCATCATTGGACCGATCTGGCCGCGAACAAAGCCGTGAACCATTTCGTCATATGTAAGCCGTACTCGTATAAATGGTTCCTTTCGCGTCTTATGTAAGCCGCGGCCAGAGTAAGCCGCGGCTTATTTTCTCTCGTATAAACAGCCCTATTGTTTCGAAAAGCAAGCGAGGGTTTCAACGGCTAAAATAAAGAAATACGGGGAAACTGGATCACCTTGCCTGATACCGCGGTTAAGGGTAAAATAATCTGAGGCAGTACCATTATTTATAACGCAACTTTGAATGTTTTTATAGAATAACCTGACCCAATGTATAAAATCGTGTCCAAAACTGAAGGCTTCAACGGATTTAAGAAGAAAGTCCCATTCTAGGGTATCGAAGGCTTTTTTAAAATCAATAAATATCAAAAGGTCAGGAATGTTTTCAGTATCTGAGAATTTAGCAGTGAGATAGGTCTCCAATTCTCAATGAAACAACGATCTTTACCTTTCTTCAGAATAAGCGTTATTATAGCTTTTTTCTGTGTGTTTGACATTTCACCTTTTTCAAAAGATTCGTTGACACATTAAATAAAAGGTTTCTTTTTGACATTCCAACATTGTTTGTAGCGTTTGATGGGAATCCCATCACTTCCAGTTGATTTGTCCTCCTTGAAGCTTTCTGAAATTATTTCGAATTTTCCCTTCGCATGATTGATTTTCTTCTTCTGATAATTTTGGAATTTCCAGACTATTTAAGAAGCTCTCTATCAAACCTTCTCTGTCTGCATTTATGGTTTGGTATAAGTTCATATAGAAGTGTTTTGATTTCGAAAGAATACTGTTGGGGTTAGTTGTTAAGGAACTATTAATTTGACGTTTTCTTGTGTGCTTTTTTACCTGGTTTCTTTTTTCTAGATTTAAAAAATACTTCGAGCTTTTCTCGCCGTATTCGTGCCATCGAGCTCTTAAACGAATGATGACCCCTTTGATCTTTTCGTCATAACTTTGTCCAAGTTTCTCTTTCACCTCACATAGCCGAGATTTGTTATCTTCACTAGGATCGTCTTCAAATTTCCTTGCGGCCTCGCTATAATTATTTTCTGAGTTTCCTTTTCTTTGTTTTGTTTCGATTTATTCTTTGAATAGTTCATGACATGGGATCGAATATTGCACTTGATCCATTCCCAGATCGCACGTTTATCGTGTAATTCCTTTTCACCCTCCACCATCCATGCTTGAAAATTATTTCTTACTTCTTGAAGATGGTTTTCATCGTCAAGTAGTGAGTAGTTAATTTTCCAGAACCCAGGGCCTTTAGCGCCGTTCTCAAGCACCTTTCTCAAGCAATCTAATTGACGATCGATTAAATAAGTAAATAATTTGTCATCCGGATGTCTTAGTCTTCAGATTAAAGTTTATCAACCATCTGCTGCTGCATCCTAATGATTACAAATTACGCAATCCAGGGTCTTATGATCCATTCCAAGTGTCACCTCCTAAAAATGAATTCAAAGCAATTAAAAAGAATTATATAACCTGCACCTTTTTAAAGAAAAATGACTAAATACTGTAGGATTTGCCTACATCATGGCCTATTTTCGTGACTTCCCGAGTCGGCACGATTTTAACTGTAGGGAGTCATATACCTTGGGTATATAACTATTTATGGTGAAACTATATGCTGGATTTTAAAGGAAGCCTCCTTGAGGCGCTATTACACTAAGAAATTCTCCCTGCAACTTGTCTGGCAACGGCGCAAAAGGATTACGAGACAAGTTGCAGGAAAAATTAGCTGGTTTAACCGCGAGTTTAGCAGACTTTTAGTCATTTTTTTTTTTTTTTTTTTTTTTTTTTTGCTGTTTGCTGTTTTTAGGAAACAATCCTCAAAAACGATCAGTTCTTAGCACTGTCCGACACTGAGAAAAATAAGCAAAAAGCTTGGAAAATTTTTTTGAAAAAAAGGAGGTGGACGATTGGTGCCTGAATGGTTAATATTTTTGCTCATGCATGAGTTGGGAGTAAATGTCGGTAAGGATCGAAGAAATGACGGAAACAGCTCAAAAATCAGTTTGGCTCATACTTTTTATATTGGTAGGCACTAGTACCACACATTTGAAAATGGTGTTCATTTACTCAAATATTCGTTAATTTGGGAGAAATTAATTGAAATCAGTTACCGGTATTTTTGTCAAAAAACCCCAAAATTCCCAATATTCGTGACCTTAGCGACTCTGCTAATCGCAAAGTTTGATCCTGTTCCACGCAATTCCGACTTAATTGAACCTTCTTTAGATTATTGATTGAAGAAACAGTTGATTTTCTTTTCAAATAAATAAATTACGATTTTTTCGCCAAGCGTACCCACACCTCGTCTGAAACGGGTCCAGTAGGACACAAAACAAACATCCCGTAAATGGCTGTGGTACGCCACAAATCTCCCCAGAAAATCTCTTGAGAGACCACGAGGGATTGTTTTAACTTTCCATCGTTTCAATTTTTTGGGATCTTCAATGGTTTTGCGACAAAAAGTCTCGAAAGCCAGTACATTTTCACTATCCGCCATTTTGAAATATGCATGTAAATTGTGTGACAGATTACCGCCGCAGCAAATCAGTCCTCGGAAATGTCTTTTTTCTCCAAGTTGCAAATGTGAATGACCTTTATAGTTCGTTTCAGAATTGAAATCAAGTGGCACATTGAGATATAATGGAAATAATTAATTTTATGAAAAAATAAAAATCCGAAAGAACAGCTTGCAATGATTCTAAAAATCTATTACGTGACTCACCACAACGTTGAATAGACTATTAGAAGTCCAAAGACTACTGCAAGGTTGATACAACGTAATATATTTGAGAACAATATTTCGGCTGGCCAAACCAGCCTTCTTCAGGTTTAAATGTTACTAAATTATAAAAATGAAATAACAATATTATATTTTGAAGGATGTCGCAATGGCGTTTACACGAGGATGCAAAAAACAATTAAAAAATTATATTAATTAATTAAATAAAGTAAAACAAGATTAACCTTTCTAAATTACAATTCATCACGTCTATTCAAACCATGAATAGACTGTCTTCAATTAAGCTTCATTTCGTTTGTCTTCTGTTTTAGTTTCCTTCTTCTGTCATTAAATCATCTCAATGAGTTTTATACAAATATGCGTTGAGGTCTTAAAAGCTTTGCAGCGTAAAGTTGTCTCTAGTTGAATGTTTACGGTTCGACACGGTCTATTTCCTGACTTGTCACGCAATACATCACAGGTTCAAGTTACCCAAAGACTTAAGAATTACAAGTAGCCTTAGTAGAAGTTCCTTACGAAAAGGAACTAGAGTGTAATCTTTCAAAAGTATAAAACGACCGTTAAAGGTTAAACTAAGCTCTTAACCCTAAAAAACAAACAAACAAACAAACAAGACAAACAATGGTGCTACCACCAACAAAAATAAAAATCAAAATGGCAAATTCCCGCTATTGCCTCTCTTATGCCTTTAAGAAATAAAGGAAATATGGCCCTGTCCCTTTAAGACCCAATCGTACAAATTTGTACGACAGACAGGCCTACCAATTTCAAGATTGCCAACGCTTTCAAATTTAGGGACCTGATTATTATGGTCTGTTTATAGTGTCAACCAGTAACTGTTTTAAGCTTTAAGAGCCAAAACACTGAGAATAACCTTCGTTTCCCGTTCCATATCATCATTTGTTTTCAAGCAAAACCAAAAATTGCCGTTTTATGCGCCCTGGAGCAAAGCTAACAAAACACACATCTTTGCTTTCAATTCTTTAATTGCAAAACACCTTTGGAAAACAAAATTCCCTAATGAGAGCAAACCTTGATCTCATGACTAAGAATTTATATCCAATTTTGCCTCTCACGCCTACAGCGAGTCGAGCATCAGCCATTTGATTCAAGCCACTTTTGAAAGCCTTTGTATTTCTTTTTGGCACCGGAATTACATTCTGGGTAATTTGGATACCACGGCGAAATGAAAGTCCGGATATCTTCATTTTTAGAGCCATCCGGACGTCCTGGAAAGATATGGTACCCGTTGTGTTCTTCGCAAGTAAAATCTCGCCAAAATTGCCTTGCTAGGTCCAAGAATCTATTACGGAACGGCTAGAGAGACGACCTCCATTTCTTAGCCGCCATCACTCGACACGAAACTTCTGGCGTACCATTCGTTAAGATATTATCTCTCGCCTCTGGTTTCCTTCAGAAGTTTCCCTCTACTCTCCATTCCAGCTTAATGATGCCAACCTAGGAGATTCTACAGTGAAAAATGGCTCGAAAACACACTCATAAAGCGAGTACCTACCGATTACAACTTGTTAATTACGGTCGCGAGCAAAACAACGGTTTGAATTGTGAGGTTACAGTAAAACGTGAGTCCTCAGTATTCTAGAGCAGAAAACATTTCAAGGGAGACCTTCATATAGGACATCTAGGTCCCTTTGAATTGTTTGCATCGCGAAAATTGACGAAAAAGTTCAAGGTATTTCGGACTTAAAGGGTTAATCCAATATACAGCCACCCACCCCATCAGGTTTGACCACAGGAATTCCAGGTCAGTGCAGTGTCTGATAATGGGTTGTTGTGGGAACAGTAACAACGCGTTAAAGGGTTTCGCACTTTTTGCCAGGGGTAGTATGCTCCCACTTCGAGTTTTAAGAATGTAAGATTTTGGTATTTCTGCTGAGTCCCGTTTAGGATGATAACCCAACATATATTTCAATCTAGTTTTTCTCGCTAGTAAGGGGTTACTCAAGAAATGGTAATCCTCTCAGCTCAAATTACTGGCTCGCACGAGAAACTTACTCGGCGTCATATGTGGGTTGAGTTTGTTGGTTCTCTACTCTGCTCCGAGAGGTTTTTCTCCGGGTACTCCGGTTTTCCTCTCTCCCCAAAAACCAACATTTGATTTGATTTGATTTATTTAGAGTTGATTTGATTTAGTCTCCCCAATTAGTAGAGCATCTGTGCTCGGCTAAATAAATTTGAGACTTAAATAAAGTGATTATTATTATTATTATTATTATTATTATTATTATTATTATTACTGAAAGTTTTCTACTACACTTTCAGGGACGTATTTCGCGAGCCCATGCTAAGGACTTTAACATTGCCATGTGAAACGTTGAAAAGTTGGAACAATTTATCTCTGTTGTGGAGCAATATTTTGGGCTTTTCTGACATCGTATCAGTAACCAAGTTGAAACAAAACATGTCGGCTACACAAACAGAGTGCGTTGCGCGGGCGAATTGCGCGGTCTTGGATCAGCTAATGAGTGGATCTTGGTCATGTGTGTGTGGTTTATAAGCAAGTATCTAAGTATGCTTTAAGGCATCCCTATCGTCACAAGGTAAGTCATTTTAATTACCAAATCGTTGCTCATTTAGCTGCTGAATTTGAAACATATACCGCTGATAGGTACTTGTCGTGAGCGGTACAACTTTTTCAACCGCTAAGTTTTCCACAGTGCAGTGCTTGGTCACACTGTTTCGCAGTACAAGAACATTCCCTGACAGCCTGTACAATTTGCTCTATCAATATATGGCTTCTTCCTTCTCTGTGCAATATCATCAACATTTAATCCGAGATCCTCATAAATCTCACTCAGCATTCTTACCAATAAACTTGATAGTTTGTTTGGTGACGCAAGGCAACCTCCTCTTCGACGACTGCGTTTGAATATAAAGATTGAATATAAAGTGTGAAGGTTTCCTATTTCCTTTTGTTTTTTACGTTTCCGGTTACAGAAACATCAATCATTTGCCGTAATTGGTTGATGTTTCTTGCTCGCTCACGTGCCTTTAGTTAGTCGCTTTTCTCGGTCTAGTTTTCACCAAACGCTCAAGTTAAGTGCCAAGTTTTTTCTTCTTTGGTTCAAACCGGGACAGTTATGTAAGTACCCCTTTAGTATTTATTTCATTTACGCATGTTTAGTAAGCATTATATTTACGGTAATTTCCATATTTGTTACAGTTAGCTTGCTTCGATGTGTATGCCACGTGGTTATTACAAGCATTACCTTTTTTCCATTGTTTCGTTATCGTTTAGTTTCCTTTGTTTTATTTACTGCATTCTGAGCAATTCGCGTAGATTATATTAGCCTTTGCGTTTAGTTTGTATTTTCATTTGGTTTCTGTTTGTAACATCGGTTTTCCTACAATCTATGTTATGTAATGTTTATTTCAGTTTACAACCATAACCATATCCACGTTCAAGTATTAAATCACCGTTGACCGGTCCTTAAAAAGTTCCTCGTCTTCTTGTGGTTTTCTCGGTTTTGGTTCGTAAAGTCGATCCCTATTTCCATCTACAACGCCCGACACCTTTTGATTTCACACACGTGGATCTTGAGAGTCGCGCCCGCAATATAAAGATTCAGCCTCAATTGCATTTTGTTGGTCTTCATCGTCGCTGCTGGATTCTTCGCGTTCCGTCAATGAGACCTTTCACTGCCAGTTGACAGAAAAAAGCCTCTCGCTCCTAATTCACGGTGAGCTTCTAATTCACTCCTTACTTTGCGCATGTCATTCGAACTCCTTTTGGGTCGGCTTTCTTCCCGCGATCCTTTCCGATCAAAGACTGTCCGGGATCAGAAAAGTCGAACCAGCCCTCTACCTTCACCTGATACCTGACTGCTTGACATGCTACTTACAATGGTAGAGACACAATGATAGCCACCAGCATTGTCTTGTTTCCAGTAAATTTTATCCAATCTGGAACGGCTGTTTCTTAAGTGTTGCAAGTACATCTTGTAAGATAGCGGGTACTGCTACATTGTCTAGAGGGCAGCTCTGGAACACGTGCACGATGGATTGCTCTTCCACAGGAACACTTTGATCACGTTTCAGGAGTTTCAGAGCTGCCCTCAAGATAGTGTAGTGCTGGATCCGCCTCATTTCCCAACCGACAAATAACGCGTCAGAGTCATTATGCCACGACAAGATCGTCAGTCCGCCCAAATTACTGAAAAAATCAGTTCCTCCCGTCAAGGCCCAGAAGGTTTAGGAGACGATGAGGCGTTGCAGCAGAGGCCAGTAGAATATTTGTTTGTCAAGAAGAGGGCTGTATTAAGACATTTCAGCGGTCATCATCTTTACTGGCTCATCTACGTGGGGGAAAGTATGAACGATCCCTGGAAAGAGAAACACTGCCCGACAAGGAGAAGTGAGGTTACCCAGCGAAAAGAACTGGGGAAAGGATTCAAGTTCCGACATTCAGTGGCAGTGGACCACCCTATGTGGGTGCATCTTGGGATGGGTACTATGAACAGTGAAGAGGAAAATTAACTTTACAGAGCAAAAATACCTTACCAACATTTTTTGATTGGAGAGGAGCGCGGAAAGAATGAAAGCCGACCCAAAAGACGTTTCGACTGACATGCGCTAAGTAAGGAGTGAATTAGGAGCTCGCCTTTTCCTCGGGAGCGACGTTCTGTCACCACAACAAGTGACCTCCACTGGCAGCGAAACTACGAAAGGTCTCATCGAAGGACCGTGAAGAATCCAGCAGCAACGATGAATCTTTATATTCAAACTTTCATTCAGTCGTCAAAGAGGAGGTTGCTTTGTGTCACCCAATTTTTTCGCTGTCGCGAAACCTGCAATTTGGTGCACAATAGCAAATCATCGAGTTTATTAATAAGAATACTAAGGGAGATTTGTTCAGATCGCAGATTAAGTGTAGGTGACATTGCACAGAGAGGGGAAA
Source organism: Pachyseris speciosa (assembly GCA_016490735.1). Classification (NCBI taxonomy): domain Eukaryota; kingdom Metazoa; phylum Cnidaria; class Anthozoa; order Scleractinia; family Pachyseridae; genus Pachyseris; species Pachyseris speciosa. Next base: position 270,620 of record JAEMWC010000128.1, read on the forward strand.
AGCAATATATTGATAGAGACAAATTGTCCAGGCTGTTAGGGAACGTTCTTGTACCGTGAAACAGTCAGACCAATTACTGTGGTAAACGTAGCAGTTGAAACAGTTGTGCCGCTCATGACAAGTACCTATTAGCAGATGTTTCAAATAGGTGGCTACACGTGCTAACGATCTGGTAGTTAAAAGGACTTACCTTGTCACAATAAGGATGCTATAAAGCATATTTAGATGCGACTGCATAAAAACCACGCATCCATAACCAAGATCCACGCATCAGCTTAATGAATCCAACCTGCAAGAAAGTCGCACGCGCAACGCATTCTGCTTATGTAGCCGGCGTGTTTTGTTGCAACTTGGTTTCTGATATAATAGAAAAGTCGCAAAATATTGTCCAACAACAGAGATATTTTTTCAACTTTTCATCCTTTCAAACAAAAAACGATGTTAAAGTTCTCAGGGAGGAGACCTTTTCTTAAACTAGATCGAAATGTTGGGTTATCATCCTAGGCAGAAATAACAAAAGCGTACATTCTCAAAACTTGAAGTGGGAGTATACTACCCCTGGCAAAAAAAACTTGAAAACCTCTAACGCGTAGTTACTGTTACCACAAAAACCCCGGCGGCCCCCTGGGCAAAAACCCTATATGAAACACTGCACTGACCTGTGTTCAAACCTGACGGGGTGGGTGAAGAACCTATTTCTTTCATTTCGCAAAGGGCATAAGAGAAGCAATCATGGAAATTTGCCACTTTGATTTTTGTTGTTGGTGGTGGTAGTACCATTGGTTATTTTGTTTGTTTGCTTGTTTGTTTGTTTGTCTTTTTGCTTGTTTCGGGTTAGGAGCCTGGTTTAACATTTAACTGTCGTTTTAGCCTTTTTAAAGATTACACTCAGTTTGATTTCTGTTAAAGGGGCTCCTTCCTTTCATAAGAAACTTCTGCTAAGGCTGCTTGCAATTCTTAAGTCTTTGGGTAACTTGAGCTCTACGCGTTGGCGACCTCGCCTGTGATGTATTGCGTGACAAGTCAGGAAATGGACCGTGTCGAATCGTGAACATTTAACTAGAGACAACTTTACGATGCAAAGCTTTTAAGACCTCAACGCAGATTTGTATAAAACTCATCGCGATGATTTAATGACAGACGAAGGAAACTAAAAACGGCAGGCAAACGAAATGCAGCTTAATGAAGATAGTCTATTCAACATTGTGGTGAGTCACGTAATAGATTTTTAGAATCATTGCAAGCCGTTCTTTCGGATTTATATTTTTCATAAAATTAATTATTTCAATTCTGAAAAGAACTATAAAGGTCATTCACATTTACAACTTGGAGAAAAAAAATCTTTCCGAGGACTGATTTGCTACGGCGGTAATCTGTCACACCATTTACATGCACATTTCAAAATGGACGAGAGTGAAAATGTACTAGCTTTCGAGACTTTTTGTCGCAAAACCGTTGAAGATCCCAAAAAATTGAAACGATGGAAAGTTAAAACAATCCCTCGTGGTTTCTCAAGAGATTTTCTGGGGATATTCGTGGTGTACCACAGCCATTTACGGGGTGTTTGGTTTCGGTCCTACTGGCCACGTTTCAGACTACGTGTCTGTCGGCTTGTCGAAAACATCGTAATTTATTTATTTGAAAAGAAAATCAACTGTTTCTTCAATCAATAATCTAAAGAAGGTTCAATCAAGTCGGAATTGCATGGAAAAGGATCAAACTTTGCGATTAGCAGAGTCGCTAAGGTCATGAATATTGGGAATATTGGGGCTTTGTTGACAAAAATACCGGTAACTGATTTCAATTAATTTCTCCCAAATTAACGAATATTTGAGTAAATGAACATCATTTTCAAATGTGTGGTACTAGTGCCTACCAATATAAAAAGTATGAGCCAAACTGATTTTTGAGCTGTTTCCGTCATTTCTTCGATCCTTTCAGACATTTACTCTTAAGAGCGCCTGTCCGTAAAAATCAAACATATCGCGGCAAGGGAGGAAAATTCGATTTCTTTCATATTTTAATGTTCGATAGGCTAGGATCTATATAAATCACCGTAAAGTTTTTTCGGTGAAATATCTTTTCATTTCAAAGAAAAATGCAAATAATGAAAATCCGTTTAAAATCGTCATTTGAGGCGCTAAATAATTACACAGGTTTGAGAGCCTCGCGTGCAAAAACAAACCATTCTCCTGTCTTTAAAACACTCAAATATTATTTAACAATCTCTAAATATCTGTAAAAATGATTTTGGGTAATACTGCATAGTTATTTGCTTACGAAATAATTTAATTTTTAAGGTATACAATTCACTGCAGTAAAAGTACTTCATGAATAAAATTGATTATCACCATGTGCGAAACCTTCAAATCGATTATGCTTCTGGTGGTTGTATATTGAAAGGATGGTCTATAGATTCCTGTAGAAATTTCTTTGGGCAAATGAATAAGAGCGGCGCGAGAGCGTTTCAAAGTCCGTAAAAAATGTAAATATTTGACGTTAGGCGGTGAACTTTGAAGTTGCGCTGAGACGTAAATTTTACTCCGTGTACACGTCTTAAGACTCGTAATCCATATTAGGTTAAAATAAGCACTGAGAAAAACATTTGGAAATGTTCTAACCTGATAATATGTTACAAAAGACAGGTCCAAAGGCCATTTAAGCACGATTCTCTGGTCGTTCGTCGCATAAGTTTGAGCTCTGTTTGTAACGTCTTATGTTCACCGCGCAAACTGTCAACATGTTCAATGGTCGAATACCAATCTTTGATCAACTTTCGGCGCATTTCATTACAACCGCATCCTCTTCGACGGCTTAGTCATTTGTTTAGTATTTCTTGGTTTATAGTGCACGAAAATATTACATTTGATCGCTGTTGGCGAAAGTGTCGGCGCTCAATTACAGTCCATACTGCATTGCAGGCAGCCATTTGATTGTCACGCAATGCAATGTCATGGGCATTTTAGGGGGTGGAGGAGGGCGAAAATGTGGAAATGCTTCATTACTAAACAAGAACATACTCAAGGCAACAACTACAACAATAACTACTTTCTCCCTGGCTAAAATCTAGATAATCGTTTATTTTATCAGTTCGCCTATTCGGTTGCACGCGTGGGCTGGGTTGTTAGGAGAGTTGGCGGAGGCATTAGATTTTACAAAACGTACTGATAAAGATCACTTCAACCTTTACCTACTTCTATATATCTATTATAATAAATCCTAGTATGAAACCAAAAACGAAAAATATTGCCTTTCTTTTGCTTCCTGAGCGAGTGCTTTCCTAAGAGAACATCGAATCACTCCATTTTTTTTTTCGTCCTACTGAAAGCCTGGGTGACCTGTGCCCTCTCAGGGGTGGCTATTCATCTGCGTGTTACAAACTTAAGTACTTTTTTGAGGGGTATTGGTTTTATTAGAAACTATCAAATCTATAATTTCTTAATTATAACGAATTTTAATTTTTTGCTAAATTTAAAAATAAAATCTCTGGGAAATTCAGTCGAATTTATGGCTACTACAAAAGGTAGCTATTCGGGAAAAAAATTATTTTTGTGGCTTCCTAAGTAAACTTGACATAAAATCAGTTTAACCTCATCTTCAGGCCCGGTAAATTTATACAGGGACTTGTGACTGTTGATGTACAAGTTTGTTACACTGAAAATGGAAGGTTGTTGTTCTTTTAAAGCCCTTGTTGGTGGAATTTGTGGTTATGACGCTAAAGACCGAAAGCGTGACACTGAAATTGTTCCGCTGCTGTAGAGTAGTAAGTACATCAACAGTCACAAGTCCCTGTATAAATTTACCGGGCCTGAAGATGAGGTTAAACTGATTTTATGTCGAGCGGCTATGTTTACAAGGAGCAAAAGTTTGAGCTCCATGACGATATGCTCAAACCACCGATCAAAACTAGGAATAGGTTGGAGCACAGGGTCCAGCACTAGGTGCAGGGTTCCGGAAGAAATGGTAAAGGAAAACGAGTGTGGCCAAAAGGTGAAAGACGGCTGGAGAAAAAGGAGTCTGAGGTTATCTTACACAAGACTGGTTTGTTCGTACAAGTTGGGTCAGGTAAGTTTTATTTTTCATTATGTGGGTTTATTAACAATTATCCTGGGAAATCGCGCGGAATATCGCCTAATAGCCCGACGAGGCCGTAGATCGAGTTGGCTAAAATCATTAATGACAAAGCACAATTTTCTGTGGTGATTGCGAAAAAGCTGGAAAATCCGTATATTTAACAATTATCCTGTGAAATCGCGCGGAAATATCGCCTGATACTTAGCCGACGAGAAGTACTTAGCCGCTAAGTAGTATACGACTTTAACGTCAGACTGGGTTTTTCAGACCCACAAGGGGGCAAAGTGTCGTGTGACCGCAAAGCAGCGACGATTAAGAATCACTTTAGAATATATCTAAACTCTAGTCTAGACGTGGAGACTGCCGATCAAATGAAGAATGCTATAGAGTCCTCTGGTGGTGTTCCTGCAGTAAGGGCTACGTTATACGATACACAAGATATTCCCAAGTCCGCACCTTTAAAGTGGGACGGAGTTAGCTTCATCAATAATATTGAATATAGCAATGAGGGAATGGGAGTCTGGAGATCGTATGCAGTTGGCCCTGGTAAATTCCTGCCGTGGAGTCAATTTAATATTCCGGAAAGCTACTCCGTACCATTGCTAAACACATTGAAGGAGGCCAACATTTCAAAAGCTCAATTCACTGCAATCACATCGAGGATAAAATCACCTCAAACGTAGCACGAAGACGTTCAATTGGCATTGAAAGCAGAACTTATATATGAACAGAGTGACGAGGACAAAAAATGTCACGATAAATATAGGTTATTGGCTAAGTGTGAGGTCAAGATGGAGGGATATTGCAAAGGGCCCGCAGTAATTGGCTACTTAGCTGTTGCGATGTCCCTGCCAAACATATTAATTGTAACGTTTTTGTTGTTGTTGTTGTTGTTGTTGTTTTTTTTTTTTGTATCATAATGGCGAAGCTAATAAAATAAAATAAAAAAATAAAATAACATAAGTTCTTTCGTTGCGTAAAAAAAAGAACGAGGCCAATATCCCGCCATCTTAACCGAACAAGCTTGGTCAATAAAGGACTTATTATATGACTCAAAGGACGCTATTAAAAGACAGTAAAACGCGGGACGAACGGGCTATCCCGAGCGGTCAAGATGGCTCCATGTTGATCTTGCGGGTAGCCAATCACAACAAGAGAATTGATTCATCTTGACCGCTGAAACAGCCAGTCATACAATATACTTTTTTCATGTCCTGAAGAGGGATGCATAAAATCCTTTCACAGATTTTCGTCCCTTCAACATCATCTTGACATCGGAAGGCACAACTATGCTCTAGAGAATGGAACGCTTTTCGATAAGGCAATGATGTCATATGCAACAAAACTAGAACAGGGTATTAGGGAGTTTACGAAACTAGTACGCGACGGCAACGAAAACGTCACAGTCATTTCAAACTATATCCTCTCGTTATTGTAGCACTTTCGCGATTATTCCAATGTGTTCAACTTGTAAAATGTCACCGAACTATTCAGGAACTAAATTTCTATGAACGGCGTTAAAGTAAAGAAAAAGAAAGAAAAATTTGCATCATGTGCTCACGTTCTCGCCAAAACCTCAAATTTGGTCATTTCACGTTGTTGTTGAGAACGTGAGCCATGATGGCAAATTTTTCTTTCTTTTTCTTTACTTTAACGCCGGTCATAGAAATTTAGTTCCTGAATAGTTCGCCGACATTTTACAACATGAACAAATTGGAATAATTGCGAAAGTGCTTTAATAAAGAGAAGGTAAATTTCGAAATGACGTTTTCGTTGCCGTCGCGTCCTCGTTTCTTAAACTCCCTATTGCCATTGTTGAGAATCCCGTAGAAGTTATTCAGACACCGCAGGCACTGGATTCCTGCTCATCGTTGCCAATGGGCTGGGCGCTGAAATCCGCCAGTACTCAAAGAACCCGGCTGACCGAAATACCTCAGGGAAGTATTCCAAATCGGCGAAAGGACTGGACACAAAGCTGATCCTTGTAATGTGTCTAAGCAACTTGGTCTAAGTCAATGAGAAAGGCCAGACACGCAGATGTCTCCGGAGAATTAGATACTTCACGCTATCTAACACCTCAGCAAGTTGCAAGTTTCTTTTCACGCCTTGCTGCAAAAAGAGTTACTGCAGCTGAAATTGATCCTTTGACAAATTTCAGAAATTTAGTACAAAGCTGCAGGTGCAAATCTGAGTCACAGCTTATTGACTTCATCAAAAGGTCAGGAAAAAAACAACGAAATTCTCTTAACTTAACCTTTTTTTAACTTTTCAGTCTTGTGTTTCAGTACATACTCTTTCGTTACTTTCGAGCCTTTTCAGTCCCTCGCCCACCCAGAAGAAATGGCCATGACATGCAACATTGCGTGACGAAATGATGGATACCGGCAATGCAATATGGACTGTAAGCGCCGACATTTTTGCCATTATAGCAGTGATCAGATGTAATATTTTCGTGCAGTATAAACCGAGAAATACTAAACAAATGACTAAGCCGTCGAAGCAGATGCAGATGTGATGAAATGCGCCGAAAGTTGATCAAAGATTGGTATTCGACCATTTAATACGTTGACAGTTTGCGCGGTGTACATCGGACGTTACAAACAGACCTCAAACTTATACGACGAGCGACCAGAGAATCGTGCTTAAATGGCCTTTGGACCTGTCTTTTATAACATATTATAAGGTAAGAGCATTTCCAAATGTTTTTCTATGGATTACGAGTCTTAAGACATGTACACGGAGTAAAAGCTACGTCTTCCCGCAACTTCAAAGTTCACCGCGAAGGTCAAATATTTACATTTTTTACGGACTTTGAAACGCTCTCGCGCCGCTCTTATTCATTTGCCCAAAGAAATTTTCACAGGAATCTATATACCATCCTTCCAACATACAACCACCAGAAGCTTATTCGATTTGAAGGTTTCGCACGTGGTGATAATCAATTTTATTCATGAAGTACTTTTACTGCAGTGAATTGTATACCTTCGAAATTAAATTATTTCGTGGGTAAAGAAAAACACAGATTCCCCAAACTCATTCCAACATATATTTAGAGATTTGTTAAATAATATTTGAGTGTTTTAAAGACAGGAGAATGGTTTGTTTTTGCACGCGAGACTCTCAAACCTGTGTAATTATTTAGCGCCTCAAATGACGATTTTTAACGGATTTTCATTATTTGCATTTTTCTTTGAAATGAAAAGATATTTCACCGAGAAAAACGTTACAGTGATTTTAGTTAGATCCTAGCCTATCGAACATTAAAATATGAAAGAAATCGAATTTTCCACCCTTGCCGCGAAATTTGAAATTTGTCTGATTTTTACAGACAGGCGCTCTTAAAACGTCAATGTTAGGTCCATTTGATATATTGACTGCATGTTTCAAATATCGGCTGTTATCATTTCCGATTTGTCAAGGTGCAAATGAATTTCTTCGAGTGACAAAAAGATGAAGTTTTACTGGCAACCGCAGTCGAAGGTATGATACCGCTGTCAAATTGTATATCACATGTTTCGCCTCCGTTTTGACTTTTTGAACGAGTGGAAATTTGACTCGTAAGATGTTGACGCAGTTTTTATTCATTGTGGGCGACGGGACAAATATATGTCAAAAAGCTTTTTTTTTCTTTTTGTTGCGATCAAAATGCAATTGTGGCTATTTTCATTCCTGGGCTATAAGTTATATTATAGACATAAGTTATAAGTTATATTATAGACATAATTACCTGTGGCCCCCAGCTTCTATAATCTCTTTTACGTAAGGAAATTTGCAGCTCGTGATCCAAAGTTCGAAAACGAAGAACCAGTGAGAAAGCGATCTTGAACATAGTTTGGCATATTCCAGTGTATTTTAAGGAAAGAACACCTCGCTTTGATTTTAGGGCTTCGATAATCCACGAAGGTTTTACGTTAAGTCAGTTGAGGACTTTCCGTCGTCCACACCCAGCGTGCTCGGTTACTGCCGACAAAGGCGACTGTAAACGATTAACTTTTTTCTGAGAACAAAGATAAAGGGAGTCAATCATTTCGTCATGCAAAAATTTGAACTACTTTCTTTGAGAAACTTGTGATTATAGTAGCACTTTCACGATTATTCCGATTTGTTCAACTTGGAAAGTGTCGGCGAACTATCCGGGAACTAAATTTCTATGAACGGCGTTAAAGTAAAGAAAAAGAAACAAAAATTGCCATCATGTGCTCACGTTCTCTCTAAAACTAAAATTTTGGTCATCTCACGTTGTTGGTTTTGCAGAGGACGGAAAGAGAAATGTATCAAAATGCAAAACGCACGTGCAGAGCGATTGTTATTGCTCATTAAACCTATTGTTTTGTGACGTTCACGTTGACGTTCCCGTCCTCGTTTCTTAAACTCCCTAAAATGACAGGCTAAAATGCTGCGCCTTCTTTTAGATATTTCTAAGTTTATTCGGGTTTTCTTCATCTATCATCGAAGGTGTCTATGATTCCAAAATATTTTAAATGCAGACGCCGATAACTGGTGCTTAAAAGCATATGTAGATAAGTTATTGGAGTTAGTTTTCTTCAAGCCATCTCGAGGATCGCGTACTATGTTATTACAGTTGCTGTCAAAAATAAGTCATGTACTTTAACCATCGAAATAAGTGAACAAAAAAGAAGAAGTGTGCGCGAAAAAAGAAGTTAGTTCAACAAGAAGGATACTTACTCGCAGCAAAACTCGAAAAATAGCTTTCGTTAAAACTTTGTACTTTGGTAGGGTATTGTGTCCTAAGAATCCCTATGTAGTTGGTTTCCTCAAATATCGTTTTATTTTCGAGAAATATGAATATTGTGTCCTTGCAAAATGTTTTTGTTCTTTAGGCCTATATTTTTTCATCGAAAAAGTACTCCTTACAAAACGTCTGTTTATGAATGTACTAAACCTTTGAATCGTTTAAAACTCTACTCATTAAATGACGGATACACACCCTTTTCAATGATCGAAACACATCTCTGGGCAAATGTTTGTGTGTACTTCTACGCTACACCAAAGTTGATGGAAATCGCGTATGTCTGACCTCCAAAGGTCATCAAGTAGGCTAAAAATAACCTACCTACTATGTATCAGAACGCCTCTGAAATGAAACGAAACTTCAAAACGATGGCATGAAAAGACAATTCGTACCTCTGTTGTGAAAAGTCTAGCGCATTATGGTGGTATGTTAAGTTAATCACTTCTTGTCGTCAACTTTTTGAACTGTGTTTACTCTTATCTTTATGCTGATCATTAAACAATTCTTGGTCTGCAAATCACGCAACCGTTCAAGAAAGAAAGTCAAGAAATTGGTATATCGTGGAAGTATAAGTAAATAACGCGTCAAAGACTTAGGCTGTGCGATATCCCGTACTCAAAATGTACCTCTTAAAATTACAGAGTTAAATATGGATAGGCCACGACAAGTCTAAAGGCGGTTACACACGAGCAAGTTTCCCTTGACAAGTCTTCAGGAGCACCCAACGAGTCAAATCAACCAAAAGCTATAGAAAGGCATTTTTAAGTCCCTTATGGTTTTTTGAAGTCTGTTTTAAGTGATGTTTTCAATTAGCTAGAAGAAGTTCATCTGTTCGGATTCCCTAGCTGAAATTTTAATTGCCTGAAAATATTAGGGAACAAAATCTTCCTTTGAGAAAATGCAAGCTGAAATGAACTTTCCACGAACTTTCTAGGGAACTATTTTCTTTCCGAAAATGCTAGTTGACGTTTTAGACTAACAAAAACAGCAATTTCGACCTTTCCGAAAACCTTAGGGACAATGATTTCCTAACTGCGAATCTTTTAGGCCACGTTTAAGTTACGAAAATCCGAGTGCACTCTTTAAACGACGCCGAAAATCCAAGGCGAATTACCCTCCACCGAACAGATGTCTACCGAAATTTGTCGTTGGGTGCCCCTGAGTCTTGACTTGAGTTTTTCCTTGACAAGTGCACTTGTTCAAAAACTAGCATGTTAATTTTTGAACAAGTGCACTTGTCAAGGAAAACCTTGACGCATTGCAAAACTTGCTCGTCTGCACGGGTCAACAAGGAAAACTTGTCAAGAAAATTGTCCGCGTGCGCTGTTTAATTGAACTCTTGTCTACAGTGAATACTTGTCATAGAAAACCTGTTCATTTGTTCACACCAGCAAATAAAACTTGTGAAGGCAAAACTTGTCAAAGGAAACTTGTCGTTGATAAACGTGTGCAAATGAAAATTGTCAACGGCACTTGTCAAGGAAAACTTGCTCGTATGTAACCGGCTTAATTCACAGAACCAACGGAAAAGTGCGGAACCTACGGAACCGCCGTCCTCTCAACACTGCTTAAATCAGACATCACATACCTGAATATGGTTTAAAACTTTTCTAGGCTGTGTAGATGACTCCACATCTCTTTTTAATCCTTTTTTGCAAAAATAGTCTCTGGTTTTGACCCACGTTGCTATTTTGGACAAGATACTGTGTGGGCCATGGGCACTTTTAGAACCCCGTCAAAAAGGCGTCTAAAACGATAAAGCCTGGTTTCACTAGCGACGCAAGCACAAGCATAAGCGCAAGCATAATTAGCTTATACCAAGTGAAAACGAACACTGCGCAAGCGAACGCAAGCATAAGCGCAAGCACAAGGAAAAGAGAAAATTTTGATCCTTCCGCTTGAGCTTGCGCTTATGCTTATGCTTGCGTTAAGCCCGTGTTCACAGTGAAATAAGCGCTTTTGTGCTTGCGCTTGTGCTTGGGTCGCTAGTGAAAACCAGGCTTTTAAATGCGTCTTTTTACTACAAGCAGTACGTAGCTCGCGTTACGATTCACTTCGGCGTAAAACGTGCAGTGTGACCACTATTCTCTGTCTGAGAAACTGAAAAATATCTATTTTACCAATTTTGGAACTTATCATAAAATCACTAAATCACCCACCTACCGTTTCTTCTTCTCCTCATTACATCCCAAAAATATTCCTCCACATTTCTCAAAGTTTTTTGCTGTCAAACTGCGGGTAATGTTTTCTGTGTTTTTGTGTTGATTTCAGTCTTTGTATTCGTTTCGAAAGTCCAGCTGGTAACAAATCAAAAACAATGATTTACTCTCAATATTGTTGATTCAGTCATAGTGCTCATTACCTGCATAGCACAAGAACAAAGGAAATGTTCAATTCGTGCTTTTTTATTAAAACGAACCCTGAATTTCAAATTCACAATTCAGTATGTATGTGATTCGAGTGTAACTTTGCCAGCCTTGACTTGATTAGACTACAAATATGAACACCTATATGCACATAATCTTTGATAAATGTGCGCTTACAATGAAAAAGGTTTCAGTCCCTTTTAATAACTAAAATTTAATGTACTGTCTTAACCCATTGACTACCAAACCGGCAGAAACAGGCCGCGCTGAACCATGTCGCTTGTATCCCTCGCAGCGTCATCAGATTTAACGCTCGTGGACACCTTTTACACGGAGCATGTGTAGGGAGAAGAGATCTTTCAGACCATACCCGAATGAATACGATTCCGTCAAACAAACAAAAATTTGAATGAAAATCTTGTTCCACTACCCACCTGCACTTCCTTCCATTTCATCCTAGAATTGTAAAATCTTTTCCCACCGAAAGGAAGCCCAGAAAATGAACAACAAGAGAAAAAGAAAGCGAGGCATGAAAAGCGAAAGAAAATAGGAGGAGAGAAAGGGAAATTAGAAAGGCGCATGCCCGAACTGGGAAAGCTAATATTAAGCATCAGGGAGAGAAGGGCGTGAGGATCTTCACCAGCAAACAGAGCTTTGGGCAGTTTTGGTTCTTTTTGGCTAGATTCTGGCCAGAAGACGGCTCGAAGAGCTTCAAAAGGTGTTTTTCGGTAGTTAAAGGGTTAAGGTGTGCGCCAGTAACAAACCCTAAAGGGGACATGTGTCCGAATTAAGCGGGCTAAAATATATTACCTCTGTAGTGATGGAAAAAGAAAACTGTCCGTTATAAGCGGAGTAAGCGGTTGTTCGTAGAGCAGGATTCCCCTGTGAGTACAAAAATATATATAGGAAAACTACGTTTCGATTATTCCGTAGTACAGTGCTCGATACGTTAAAGTAGAGCAAAATATTTTTTTTCTATTTTTCAATATATTTAACAATTAGATTATGAGCTCGAAGCGGCCGCCCTTGTGTTGACAATCGCTACTCACTATCTATCACAGAATAGATAGTGAGTAGCGTAGCCAATCAGAGAACGGCATTTGTGATAGAACGCTAGTAGATTTATACTTCAGCCTTCAGCAGTGATTGTTTATCAGTTTAAACAATGAAATTACTTCTGATTGGCCAAGGAACGTTCATAAAAAACCGTTTCAACTTCGTCCGAGTTCTAGCACCGGGTCGAAAACGATGTCCGTCCCCCTCAACACTCAACGTAGAATTACATCGTGCCGCAGACCTTACTGTACTGAGTGAGCCATCACCTTTGAGTCGATTAAAATAATTCACTCATTGCCCGTTGATTAATCACATGTCTTACAAACTGCCTTATAGCTGTCGGCTAGAAGAAATAATTAGTGTGTCAATACCCAAGAAAAGTGTGCAATATAATGTGCTCTTTTTCTGCTAGTTTTGGTAATATCACTGCAATAGCAATTGTAGACTGCTAGCAGTCCCTTTCTAGTTAGTCGCGAGAGCGCACAGCTCGTCGAGACTGGAGCGAGGAGAAAAAAACGCAGGCTAGACATCACGTTAAAGGGTGAAGCTGACAGAAGTAAAATAACTTCACTGTGGCGAGTGAAGATAAGGTCCCACTGACATTGCTAAATGCTTGTTCTTGTGGTTTATTTATTTGCTTTTGTTTTTCTTGTTGAACTATGAATAATTGTATAGAGCTTTGATTGAAGCAACGCGTTCACCAATTGGCCTGTGTAGCGCAGCGAAAACGTGTTGCAAAGAGCAAAGAGCATTCCAAAATGGAAATGCAAATGTAACCAGCCAGTGTAGTATTACAAACAGGGTTCGATAACTTGATAAAAGGTAGTGAACTCCACGACACGCTGGCCAACTGTCACTGGAGTTACTGTTGTCCGGGGTTATCACTTGCATGGGTAACCGTCTACAATGCCTTGTCTGGCTGGCTTTTTCAAACAAGGTATAACAGATGCTCTTTACCAAATTTGTTAGTGGACGTAGTATTCAATTTCTACACCGTTTATTTCGATCGCGTCAGCATACCATGTGAACGCTCTTAAACGTATTGTTTAGCAAATAAAGAAGCGTCGCCTGTGATCTGTTCTGTTGTAAAGCAACAGGAAATGGATAGAGCACGAAAAAAGTGTAGGGGAGTGTTTTCCCAACTTTTCAGTAGTGCACTATCCGCTTCTTAGCTGCCTTACAACAGAACAGATCACAGGCGACGCTTTACTTTTTTTTCATAACAAAGAATTTCTTAATTTCCTCACGCAGTGACGCACCCAGTGAGTGAGTGTTTGCGCCATTAGATAATTTAATTTTGGCTTTTCTAGCCGATAAATTTCGTCTTTATGCTACTCGAAAGATCTCTAAGATCAATACCTTTATAACTGGCTATGGTTTCCACCTGGACGGCTCTGAATTATTCCACAAATCCGACGAGTTCTGTTTCAAGGTTGTTAAATTTAAATCGATCAGATTTACCTTTCGAACAAGACTACGCCGTGAAAGTTCAGTTTGGAAGAAAGACGGAATTTTACATCTGCAAACTCCTGATTTGGACTTTCTGTGTTGACGTTGAAAGCAACCCAGGAGATACCGAATAGGCACAAGATCCAAATTCTTCCTCGACTCGCTTATCAACCGCGTCGTCTCGCATTGTTTACGGTCGGATGGAACTACGATCACTGAGGAGACTCGCAAGCTCGTATATTGCACCCAAACTGTTTAATCGCCTTCATAGCCTTCACATCTTAAGAAAGCAACAACAACAACAACAACAACAATCTTTATTATTTACACCTTTTCTTACAATTATCATTACATTTTTTAAAGGAATTTAGATCTGTAAAAAGGGGGGAAAAAAGCTAAACCATTACCATTTAAAGATGTCTAGGGGCTAAATAAACTTAAGTTTTCTAGTTAGCCCCTAGCTAAGGAAAGTTAATTAAACAAATTGTAGCAGATACGACAAGAACAACACAGAAACAACAACAGATACACACATTTAAAAACTAAGACGAAAAAATAAGCACATATATAGGCAGTCGTTGGCATGATTTTACTTACTGGATTGAGTTTTAAGAAGAAATTCTTTTAATTTGCTAGGAAAGGTAAAAGTGTTAAGATTTTTCAAGCTAGTTGGAAGATCTTGCCAAAGGTCAACAACAATTGAAGATACAGATTGTTTTCCAATGTTGGTTCTTGTGAACGGCTTATAAAAAATTTTATTAGTGGCATATCTGGTATTATAACTATGAATATCAGTAGCATACTGAAAATAGTTTTCAAAGATGTTTGGTAGTGCTTTGCTATGCCAACGATGTGCAAATTTAAGTGCTTGCAATTTAAAGATAGAATTAACTGATAGGACATCTAATATGTTCAAAAAGGGAAAGGCACTTTCAGTGTTCTTTCCATGAGTAGTGGCAAAAAATATTGTTCTTATTACTGTGTTTTGTTTTGTTTGTACTTTTTTAATTTGAGTTTTATACCCACTTCCCCGTGCAAGAATAGCATAAGATATGTAAGGATTGACAAGACTATAATAAAGTTGTTTTAATTGGGCTAGAGACATATAATGCCTTAGTTTCCTAAAAATCCCAGTATTTCGGGCAATTCTAGAGCAGACGTATGCTATGTGGTGCTTCCATGAAAGCTTTTCATCAAGTAAGACACCTAAGTATTTAATATGATCTCTTTTTTCTACTACGTCACTATTTCCATCTTTATTTGGTAATTTAATATTTATGTTTCCTGATTTCTTGTTAGGGGACTTAACAATCATGTAATTAGTTTTCTTAATATTTATAGATAGCTTGTTTAGATCGCACCATTCTTAAATTTTAGCCAGCTCTTCGTTCATTAGTTTTCCAAGATCGCGAATAGAAGGTGTCATCAGCAAAAATCCTAAAGTTCAGTTTATCAGAGCAGTTAGAAATTTCATTTATATAGAGTAAGAATAAAAGAGGGCCAAGGGAACTACCCTGTGGTATACTACATTTCATCGTTTGTTTTGATGACTCAACACTATTAAGAGAAACATATTGTTGCCTATTAAACAAGTAATTTGTGAACCATTTTAAGGGAATACCTCTTATGCCATATGCCTCTAACTTTTTAAGCAAGATTTGATGGTTTACAGTATCAAAAGCCTTGGCGAAGTCTAGAAAGACTCCACAAGTGTATAGGTTGTTGTCTATGGCTTTCTTCAAATTATCACTAATTTCTACAATCGCCTGTTCTGTTGATCGTCCTTTGCGGAAGCCAAACTGAAATTTGTTCAGAATATCATATTTTTCTAGATAAGTTAAAACTTGGGAGTAGACAAGCTTCTCAAAGATTTGCGCAAATGAGTAAAGTGTAGATATTGGACGAAAATTAGATGGATCAGTTGCATCTCCGCCTTTTTCTATAAGGGTTACTCTCGATACCTTTAATTTATCGGGCATTATCCGTTGAACAAGAGAATAGTTAAACACTTCCGTCAGTGCTTCACTAATGTGGTCTACTGCCAATTTTATACATTTGTTAGGAATGTCAATTGAAGCTTTGTTGATTTTCAAGTTTTGTATCAGGTCTTTTACTTCTTGGACATTAATAGCACGGAACATAAAACTATTACTATACGATCTTGTGATATATTGAGTTGGATTAAGGTTACCATAGTCACCTATTTGTGCAGCCAAGCACGGTTGTCGTGGAGGTTGTAGACGTTTTGGATCTAGTTTTCAATCTATTCGGTCGCTAGGAAATTTTGGTGGTAAACGTGAATCACTGATTACTTATCCACGTAGTCGCCATGTTAATCCTGCTAATTTGATTCAAATTAACACATCTCCTCGGAACTCTTTTGATGCACATCACCTTAAAGTCTGTGTATGGAAAGCTCAATCGGTGAGGAATAAAACGGCGAGTTTTGTCGACTACATATATGACAACGAATTTGACATCTTGGCAATTACTGAGTCGTGGTCCTCGGATATTAGTGGCATATCGCTGTGAAAGCTGAATGTACTCCCGATGGTTATAAGCTGTATGACGTACATACATCCGGCCGTAATGGTGGAGGTGCAGCTTTGATCACTCGTTCCGATATAATTGGAATGGATTTCAATCAATGGATCTTTTTGAATACGGCTTGTCATCGTCTATAGACCTCCTTACTCTACAAAGCAACCTGTAACGATTTCTTCGTTCGTTTCCTAATTCTCCAAGTACCTTGAATCATTTGTCTTATGCACGAAGTACATATTGTTATGCGGTAACTTTAACATCGATGTTGACGTGGAAGATAATCCCGATGCATAATCATTTCTGGATCTAATCGATTCTTTCCGACTTGCTCAACATGTGCACTTCGCAACTCATGGTCAAGGACATACACTGGATCTAGTTATAACCAGAAAAATGGACAGCATCATTCAAGACGCACCGATTTCAGGCTCTTTTCTATCCGACCATGCGACTTTATTGTTTAACTTAACAGGTTTTAAGTCAGAATCCTCTACCAAGGAAATGTGGTTTCGGAAAATCAAATCGATTAATCTTCCCAAGCCTTAGAACGATCTTAGTAATTCAGAATTGTTACTAAACCCTTCCAAAGACCTTGCTGATCTCGTTAACTGTTTTTAGCACTACTCTAAAATCGATCAT
>JAEMWC010000128.1:297500-422500 GCA_016490735.1 Pachyseris speciosa
TTCACAACGCTAAAGTGGTCTCGGGCTTGATTAACGTGTGAATACTCCAACGTGAATTTAGGGTTAATGGGACCGCGAAAGCGTTATAGTTTGGATAACAAAAGCAGCACGAAAGCGATAGCGCAGAACAAAAATATTTTATGTGTTTTGGGAGCGAAAAATGTCGCATTCAAGTTTATGCAGAGCTCTTGATCTTTGGCTGCCTTCGAGCATAACTTCATGGGATTCGCTTATACGCATCTTAAATAAGGTTATGTTAGTCAGTGAAGAGCGCCAAGAAACAGGGAATTGCCTGTCAAAGATTCGAACCGAGTTGCGGATAAACCTCCTCAGTAAAAACCACGGCAATTACCGACCTTGTTGATTTTCAGTGTTTAACTTGGATCAGTATAAATTCGGACTCGGTTGGGCACTACCTCGGTGTAAAACCCTGTGAAACTCACGAATGACGTAAAAGAAAGAAAACAAAACAAAAACAACAGCGTACAGCAAAACAATACCTCATAAAAAAAAGTAAACATCGCCAGGTTTTTACACCGAAGTAAACCCCTCGGTTGGGGTGTTGTCCTTCTTTTTGATATAAATTTCACTCGACTGGTTGTTTGTTTTTTGTTTGTTTGTTTGTTTGTTTGTTTTTCCCGCTCAGCACTGGTATTACAAATCATACCGCTAATCAAAGAGAAATATTTGAAATCGACAAATACGCTATCGAAAGGAAACCAGGCGATTTTGAGATCCATATGACATCAAAAAGCAACGTCTGGTCCTTCAAACCGAATAAACAAAACTATATTTGCAGGTTTTGTTGATAAAATTTACAGATTAGCAACACAGGAATAGTTTGGCAGCAAAATTGTGCCCTCATTGAGATTTATATATTTGGGCTGTTTATTATTATTAATATTATTTTTATTATTATTATTATTATTATTATTATTATTATTATTATTATTATTATTATTATTTTGTTTCCAAAGGTCCGTTTTGGAAAGAATAATGGTCAAGATTCTTCTGTTGGCAATGCTCTTTTTGGTGACGGCAAAATCTAAAGCTGGTAAGTTATTTCCTTGTCATCAGTTGAATTAAAACGCCTGAGATTTCCGCTTGTGAATTAAGCGCAAGCACCGAAATTTTTTTTCTTTCGTCCACATTTTCTGCCATAGTTATGTAGAGATCTAGCGATGACCAAAGCGGGTCCCTAGCCAATGGACAATTCAGAGCAAACATAATATTCTTAAACAGGCAGCGGATGATCGCAAGAAATTGCAAAAACATTTCGAGACGATGGAAGAACAGTGTCAGCGGTTTCGAGCACATTGCTGATACATGTACGTTCTGTAACGCAATCTATTAGGTCGTTTATAGAAAGTTCATCGTCATTAATTTCACTTATCACGAGATAAGGCTGTAATCAGATAATTGAATCTTCATTAAAAACGACTTGCTCGGAAAACAACTGGTGAATCATTGTGGCCTAAAGTCTCAGAAATCCTGTAAAAGCAACCTCCTCCCGGAGCGATGCTGAAGAGACAAAGGCAAGTTTTACCTTTACGAAAGAGGCTAGTGCAAACAAGTACCACGTCGTGAAAGCAACATTCGAGAGCCATTCCGTAGCGAAGAAGAAAGTCATCTCAGAGTGAGGTAAATTTAACCAACGCGTGCAAAGTCAAGACGAGTCCGTGGAGAATTTCGATACCGATCTATATCGTTTAGCCGAATTCTGTGAGCATGGATCTCTGAAAGAATAAATGATCGGCGACCGCTTGGTTTTTGGCATTACGAGCGAAAAACTGAAGATGTATGCAGGCCTTACACTTGAAAACGCCGCCCAAAACGCCAGATAAAGCGAGTGCGTAAAGAAATGACAGGGAGTAATACGATCTAGATTAGTCTAGGATAACGTAGAGAGCCTTACAGAAACTCAAGGTAAACCAAGAAAGAAACGGACAACTGGTAAACGGAAACTTTAGAGGAGATGAGCCTGGGAGACGAACATGCAGAAGCAGAAGATGGGGCTGTTATCAAAGGCACAATAGGCAGGCATGGCCAACCAAAGATGCGACATGCCACAAGTACTCCGAGCAAGGTCATTTTGCAAGATACTGCCGAGCCCGAAATACCACGAAGAATGTCGACGCAGAGAAGAAGAGGATAGTCCTACCCCAGATACCGAAGAATTTCTTTTAGAAGTCACTTCCAACGAACAGAAACCTTGGACAGCTGACCTCACGATTCCGGCGCCGACATCATGCTGCTCCCCAGCAATATTTACAGCGAATTAACCGACAAATAGCTCCTACTGAAGAGTTCTAAAAAGTTGTACGGTCCCTGAAGATACCAGCTCAAGTGCCAAGAGGAGTTTGAAGCCTTGCTAAAGTATGCCAACAAATCCTAAAAAGAGAAGATTTATGTTCTGGATGACTTAGATCGCCCTTTGCTTGGTCGCACAGCCGGTCACAAGCTCGGAGTTATCACGGATATAGATGAAATCCTTTAGCCAGAGAAATCATCTGGATACATGAAGAAGACACCCTCAGATTGTCTAGGACCTCGGTTGTATCCCCGGAGAATACGAGATAAAGCTTCGTCACAGCATAAAACCGTTTAACCTTACTACTCCACGCATAATTGCAACTCCATTACTACCCAAAGTTAAGACGGAATTGAAGCCCATGGAAGACATGGAAGTTACCGAGAGGGTTGCCAACCTACAAAACAGTGTTCTACCGTGGCGGTCCTTTCCAAGAAGAATGGTGAAGTTAGGAAATGCGGAAACTTCATCCAGCTTAACAAGGCAGCACGACGAGAGGACCACTCAAAACCCAACGACGCAGTAGACTCCCGCCAAACTAGCAGCAGCCTCGGTCGTTGAATAGCTGCAAGCCGACTCTGGGTTTTGGCAGAGAAAACTAGGTTCTAAATCTAAACTGCACTTGCCACTTTCATAACTTCCTAGGGACGGTACTGTTGTAAGCGGCTCCCATTTGGAGTAACATCTGCACCAGAGCACTTTCAGAAAGTCATGCAGGAAACTCAAGCCGGATTTTAAGGCGTGGAAGGTCAAATGGATGACATTATAGTGATCGGAGACAAGGAGCATGACAAACGTTTAGAGTCAGTTCTCTAGAAAATTTGAATTTGCCAAGGAGAAAGGTATATTCCTGGGTCAGCTACTCGGTAAAGATGGGATTGAAGCCGACTCGCCGAAGGTTGAGACAGTCAGGCAGATGAAACTCCGGCCGAAGTCTCAGGAGACGATTCCTAGGAATGCTCAACCAAACGGACAAGAACTTATACAACCTAGTTCAGACCAGAAAACCCCTTAGACAACCACTTGCGCCTGATCTGGGACACGATAGAAAAATAAGCGTTCAAAGATATTAAAAGGCAGTTGGTTTCAACGCAGTTCTCGCGATCTAGCTGCGGCCCGCAACTGGAGACTATATGTTTCTTCAGATTGAATTGGAGCAGCATTGTTCCAAAAAATAAACGGAAGGTGACTCGAAGCCGGTGGCGCTTGTTTCAAAAACACTGACCACTGAGATCGAGAGGGCATCACTAGCTACGAGTTGGGCGTGTAGGGTACTAGCAGTCGAAACTGACCATAAACCTCTTGTTTGGCTACTAGGCTCTAAAAACCTCGAGGAAATGCCCCCCAAGAATTCTAAGATTGCGAATGCGTATGTTGCGATTCGAGTTCACGATCTCCCAACTTCCCGGAAAGCACTTGGTAGCCGTCGATGCCTTGTCACCAGCGTCTCTGACAAACGTCTCTGACACTTTTTCTTCCCCTGCACAACAAAAGTAGGATCCAGTGTGGAGGAATCTCAAAGAGTACTTCGAAGAAGGATGGCCACACGTCCACAAGTTCCTCAGTTCGCTTAGCCAGTACTTGAGTTCAAGAGGCGAGATTTCTATGGTGCGAGGACTACTCCTCAAAGGTTCTCGACAAATTATCCCATGAAATATGAGACTGGAGACCATGGATAAAATTCAAGAGGGTGACGAAGGAATCACTAAGTGCAGACGACGAGTCAAGGACTCAGTCTGGTGGCCGGCATTGGGCAAACAGTTGGGAGATATGGTCACGAACTGCCAAAAATTCATCAGCATAGAAAGCCAAAACAACATCCGATGATACCCTCTGCAATTCCTGAGACAGCATGGCAGGTTCTAGGTACCGATCCTTTTAGCCTGGGAGGACGAACCTACCTGATAGTGGTAGATTACTTCTCATGCTTCATAAAAATCTCACTGTTGCTGGCATCCCAGACGTCCAGGGACACCATATCTGCACTGAAGTCCATCTTGTCAAGACAAGGAGGTCCGAAGATCTTGAGATAGGATCCCACAAGTTTTCAAAAGAGTATTAATTACGCATGTAACCTCAAGCTCTAATATGCCTCAGGAAAACGTCGAAGCAGAGCGCGCCATAAAGACGGTGACAAACCCACTCAAAAAGAAGAACCAGCTAAATCTCTGATTTCCTTTAGGGCGTCCCATTGGAGAATGGGTACAGGCCTGCCAAAACGCTCTTCAGGAGAAAGATCCGAACCACAATTCCTTTGCTTCCCGATCAATTGAAACATCCTGACCCAATCTTGAAAACTTTCGCGAACATGAACACGAGATACGCTAAGTCAAACAAACCGGTACAACTCCAGTCATCGGCGCACTGAGCAACCACCCCTAAAGTCTGAAGATCGCGTGCTTGACATGGATCAGAAAACGCCTGCAGTTGTGTAACCGAAAAGGCTGCAAAACTAAGGTCGTACTTGGTGGAAAGTAAATACGGCATTCTAGTCTGGATAAATTATCCACACCTTATCCCTATGCCAGAAAGCATCGCCTCTAAGGCATACAGAGACCCCACCTTCTGCATCAGCAGATGGAGTTTCACGCAAGAAAATCTTATCGGGTGTTGTGAAAACAACCACATCTGGACGAGAAATTAAACCGCCAGTCAGGCTTAACCTATAGCTTATTTCAGTGGACATGACACGAACTCTTAAAAGAATCGGACTTATCTTAAGTTGTGTTTTATTCAATAGATTTGATTGATTTAACAACTACTATTTTATGTTTCATAAAATCCCATAAGGGGAGATGTTATGTAACACAATCTAGGTCCTTTCTAGAAAACCGTTCGTCCGTATTTTCACTGAACACGAGATAAGACTGTAGTTGGAGAATTGGTGTATCATTCTGGCTTTCAAGAACCGTTCGGCGACATAACAATATACTGTGGAATCCGGTTAATACGGACACCAAGGGGACATGCCATAGTGTCCGTATTATCCGGGTATCCGTATTAAGCGGGCTCTCAGAGAAAACGTCAGGGACACCTGTTTTATCGATATAAAGACCAAAGCATACAGTGTTCCAAGAAAAAGTTTCATTTCTTAACTGTAACAGTAACAAGTTCATCCTAAAGAAACCTCACGATCATTTATCATAGTCTCAGTTATTGAAACAGGCACGACAATGTATTTATGACGCTTTTAGTTTGTGACTCAGCCAAGTGGACTAAATATTAGGTAGAACCTTTGAAAGGTCATTCGCCCTTTCTGTTAGGTTTTCACTGGTAAGATATTCAGTCACGTCCTCCAGGATTACCATGGCTTCTTTCAGTGATTTGATTTTAGTCTCCTTCGACGCGGCATTGACCTCAATAATATCCTCATCACTGTCGTCGTCGTCTGGTGAATTCTGAGAGATGGATGCAGATGGACTGGAGAAAAATTCATCCTTCCAATTAACGGTCATCTCGGCGCACGTTGACAGAGTAGAATCTCAAATGAAGAATGATCCTCGCAGTTTTGTGAACGCAATTTATGCAATTGCGAAAAGAAGCCTGAATTGACCTGATTCCAACGTCAGTGGCTTCATAGCTCAGTTGGTTAGAGCATCGCACCGGTAATCGCGAGGTCACGGGTTCAAACCCCGTTGAAGTCCTGAATTTTTTTCAGGCTTCTTTTCGGGGGGGGGAGGGGGTTAGTATCCAGACTGTTAGTGTGCCAAAGACAGTTGTCACGGCTGTATAGAACGGGTAAGCAAAGATACACAAGGCCGAGGAAAAGCATCTAAAGATGAGAAATCAAGGGAGGGGGCAAAGAGAAGCAAGACTCTGAAAGGCAAGGAGCAGAAAGGTTGTAAGAGGCAGAAAAAGGTGATGTTTTGGAGCCGGATTAGCTCCCCCCAGTCTGACTGTCCAGCCGAGGATGCAATGCGTCATAGGTGTGGAAAAAATGTCATCTCCAGAATTGTTGTAGGAGCAAAATGGCTAAGCCAGGAAGGCCCAGCGAATCCAAATGGGCTGAACTACACGACCCTCAGATGCAGCCAGTGACCACTGCTATACAACATTCAGCCAACACCCTTCCTTCAGGGTAGTTCATCTTGCCGGAACCACCCGCACAGCAATCAAATTGCCCAGTGATGTTTCACAACATTGAGGACTTATTTTCGTCACGAGTTTCATTGACAGCTTAACCAAGAATCTTATGTCACTTTCGTTCAGCGCAGAAAATTGAGGACCTCTTCATTTGATTGAGACAGATTGAGGTGCAGGATTTATTGTGATGCCTTTATACGTACACGAGGTATTGTTTGCAAATGCAGACTCATGCCATATGCCTCCAAGTAGCCATTATCGGGTATTATATAAATGACATTTAGCACTGAATTGAGTTATCTACACAGTTCAAAATGGGTGGGAACAAAAAGAGATGATTTTCCTCCAGTTCATTAAACAACTGGACCTAATTCGCAAGTGATAACTGACCTGACAAGACCAGATCTAGAGTTCTTACCGATGTGGATACAATTCTAATTCAGTAACGACATCACATTTTCTTCTACCAATACAGCAACTTTGAGCAAACGCAGTACTAGCAGAATAGAAGATGACATTGAAGGATTACCGATTAGCGATTTTATCATCACAGAGAGGAGACGATTCAAGGAACCTTCACTCAGGTCTTTCATGGGTGGAGAAAGCCCTGTTGAAAGCAGGTGAGACAGCTTTCAGATGGCATAGGAAATGACCACAGACCACGCGTACGGGGCAAGTCAATAGGAGAAGGGGCATAACGTACAACGCGTTAAGCATGGAATTGATACATTGGAACATCACTCTCGTCATTTGCTACCAGTGGAAGGTTTCTTCTGCACGTTTCCAGTTCTCAAGAACCTGACAACCATGTTCAAGGAATTTTTCCTTCAGGAAAGGCCTCACTTACACCACTCAAATCCCGGAGAGCCATCAGATATTAACTTGATAAATACCATCCTAGTGAAGGTCATGGAGTCTGGATTAGGTCCACATCCTACAGTGATGATGTACTAAGCGAAAATAATCAAACTAGGTCGATTACGTCCAGCAGAATTGTTTACTTAGCGCAAGTACCAAACACCCTTGCCTGTATATGATTCAGATCTGCATCCCAGTTCAGGAGATCAGCAAGAACTTTATCACCGCGACGTTATGTTGGACCACCTAAGAAACTGATGATCAAAGAAATTTAAGAGTGGTATCGAAGAAGTCGCTGATTAGACTCCCGCACAAGCCTGAATTCTCTAGGCTTTCTTTTCGCTACCACTTTATTAAGTAGCGTTCACAAATTAGACGATGGTTCACATTTTCGTGAGTCGTTCTTGTTGTTGTTAGTATAATATTATTTTCCTAACGTTATAAGAATGCAGTTAATGTTCTCTATCCTAAAGTCAAAAATTGTGTTTGGTTTGTTTATTTCGCTTTTCGGTTCGCTTATTTATAACATAGAAATAGTCTATTGATCAGTTTCCTCATTCGCTCCTTAGCTCTAGTTTGCCCAGATGACTGGAAAGAGTTTGATAACTCTTGCTATAAGGTGATGGAAAATTACCTACACTCAAGCACATTTGACTGGTTGAAGGCTTTACGAGTGTGTCTCGGTTCTGGGGCGGACCTTGTCAGCATAGCCAGTGAAGCGGAAATGGGATTTGTTAGCAAAATGTCTTCCAAGCTCAACAATCATTCAGCTTGGATTGGCTTGCTTTACTCGGCTGGTAACGGTGAATACAATTGGAGTGATGGCACGCCTTTTGACAATTCCGTTCACGCACACTGGTTCCATGAAAACCCAGCCAACAAAAGTGGCAACTACTTTTGCGCTGACCTTTGGAGAGGAGGTTTGAACTTTACAAGATGCGGTTGCAAGGAAAACCAATTTTACATATGTAAAAGACCCAAAGGTAGGTGGTTGTCAGCTTTAGGAGTTTTCACTCCAAGGCCTTAAAATTTTAAACGTTATACCACATGAAGGATTGGGTGGATTTCAACTGTCTCGTAGTTTGGAAGTAATTTTAAACTGACTTTAAAAAAGAAGCAACTTGAGTATGGCCTGCTTACAGGGTGAGCGATCAACTCTTTTACTTTGTTAAAGTGTCTTGATTAATAATAATAATAATAATAATAATTTAGAACTTATATAGCGCATTTTCCAAGTGTAATTCCATGTGCATTTTCCATGTGTAATGAAATTGGAATTTGTAAAATGTTGGTTTTTGTGGAGAGAGGAAAAGCGGAGAACCGGGAGAAAACCTCTCGGAGTAGAGAAGAGAACCAACAACAAAATCAACCCACATATGACGCCGAGTCCGGGAATCGAACCCGGGCCACATTGGTGGAAGGCGAGTGCTCTCACCACTGCGCCATCCCTGCTCCCTGCTTACCGTCTCTTATTTCATTTACCCACGTGTAAGCCACTTTCGGGTGGCGCGTGATTAGAACAATAACGTGTCTCGTCCCACGCGCGATCTCTCGCGCGTGACCTCCCTCGTGCGATCACCGCGTCGCTCCAACATAACTTCCGCCAATTTACCTCCAGGTGACAGCTTTACACTTATTAATTACGCCTACTTCTCATCAGGTCCAATAGCATGTTCTGATGGTTGGTTTCTTAAGGGATCGTCATGTTACAAAGCAAGTGACACTTTCAAATCGTGGAATTTGGCGCATGACTCTTGTTCATCAGCCGGGGGTCATTTGGCAAAGGTGGATGACAAGGATGAGCAACAGTTTATTGCCGATTACATAGGTGTAACTGGTCTTACGGAAGGGAATCCTCCGGTAACGGTAAGAACAATATTAAAACACAATCGATAGAGTGTGGGAGCATAGAATGGAAGCAACAGATGAAATATTTTCTCTGTGATTTAACCAAACGTTCAAAGAAAGAATTGAGTGAATCTATCGATGGCGCACGGAATCTTTAATCCTTGAACCTGATTGGAAAATGATACGTGTTTCCACGCTAAGGACCACTGGCGACTCTGCAAGCTATTCTGGAAGCGAGAATTTCCATGACAAAAAGCAATGCAGGGGAAGGGGCTGTAAACCACTCGCGTATTACATAACATATATGTTATTTGCCGGCCGGGAGGTCGTATTGGGAAAACTGTGCCAGAGGTCTCGAGTATGGCCCGAGGCCGGCTACGTTCGAGATTGAAGGCAGCGTTTTTCCCAATACGGACCGACCTAGGCCGGCAAATAACGTGTTTATTTTTCTTCCTTGAGAAAATGGTTAGACTATAGGCGGACTAATCAATCTAGGACGAGCAAACTCCGTTTATTACGCGGGAATTTGCATTGACGGTATAGTCGGTGAGAAACAAAATACTGCTGAACAAAAGTTTTCAAATTTCTCGCCTTACCGATTTGATCCTCGAAATCGTCATGGAGAATTTTAACAGGCACTCTATGGTCAGAAATCTGAACTGTATTAGATGTAAGTTTACCTTGCAGAGTTTTTAACGTTTCCTGGTATTATGCAACAGAAGACTGACTCTAGCATGAAACCTTCGCCTCCGGCACAAAGACATAAGGAAACTCGTTTCGTCTTGAATTAAACTTAACAAAACGTCGGTTTAAGAATTGAAAAAGTATAAAATGCAAAGCAAAGAAACCTAAACGCAGTTAAATATGGTAAAGCTCGTATAACTACGGTAATCGCTACAACAACCAACGACAACAACAACAAGCGCAACATTTGTAAGCTTACAACACTGACTAACGGAATGTACAACAAAATACAAGCGTGTGCTTTCTTGTTTGATGAAATCGTAAATAGACCTCGATTATACAAGAGAAAAGGAAAATGACAGCACGGAATGCAGTTCACAACGCCAAACTTGCAATAATATATGGCGGTAACAAAGCTACAACTTTGAAATTAAATTCGCAAGTGTAATCAGTTAATTGTGTGTACTCGCCTTTTTCAGGAGCTGCAACGATTTCAATCCCACTTCTTGTTCCTTCGTACACTTAACAACCATTCATGGTTAATATAAAACATCATTTACGCCATTTTTGCGCTTTCACTTTGATGAAAATTTTCGCTCGCTTCCAAGTTTGCTTCAAAGTCGGCAGCGGTCTGTACTCAGGGTCCAGATGGGAAATCCAGACTGCTGTTACGCGCGCCATCAGTCAATCAGATTCAAGGACTTAGGATTCCAGGAAAAAATGAAGCCACTTATGCAAATTAGTCGATCTCAACATTAAACTTCGCTTACTCAACCCAACTTCAAAATCAACAAAAAGTTCTTCCTGTGAAAAATTTTATTTAGAAATTCATTTTCATTAGGTTAATGATATAAGTCGCTGATTATGAAAGTATGGAAAAAGTTTTATGTGTCTTTTTCTAATCACAAAACCGTAACATAAAAGAACTGCGAATAGCTTAAAACTTGGCTTTGTTGGTGATGTGCAGCATGCGTTTTTACGTGCACATGATTTCGATTCCTTTGTTACCCAAAGTTACAAAGTTACTTAGGGTCAAATATAGGAGAGAGTTACACCTGAATGCTACGTTTTTGTCACCTTTTGACCTTTTCTCTTCATTATCTTCTCGAGATTTCATGCAATCCAAAAAGGCCATCGTAGTTTTGTAGTGCATAACCCCATTAATTTCTCAGAATTTTGGAGTGATTTTTAGAGTGTTTATGAATAACGGGAAAGGGGCGGGGGGAGTGATTTGACGGAAGATGAGAAAAATTTTAAAAAATTCAAATTAATGGAAAAACAAAAAAAAGTTCGTCCTCAACCTCACGCGTACCCACATTGTAGTGGACTGTCTGAGTGTTCGTATATGTCTTAGTTTTCCCTTTTAAATTTGTTGGTCAAGTCACTTCTTATTTCATCAGTATCCATGGTTTGCAGATGTCATCAGAAAAAGTTAAAATTGAATATTTTGAGTTTTTACCTTCATCTGATAAAAGACATTTTAAAGATATATCTTCTGGCCTGTTTTCAGCTCGGTAGCATGCTATAGTTTCAATTTGTAAGTGTTCCACAAGGCGTGACATCTGAATCGTATGTGAGAGACATGTCACGTACTCGAAAATATCAATTTGCCTCGTGTTTTCGAGTTCTAAATAACCAATGTGTTAAGAGACGAATATTTTCAAGTTTAGCAAAGAGAAGAATGTTTTGAGTGAGCCAAACTAAACTCCTGATGTTTCCACTGGATTTCCGGCCGCCACGTTGGTGCCCCTCAGAGGGACACCAACGAGGCTTTTCCATGCTAAAACCTATAATTTTGAGTGAAACCCTTTGCCGAATAACTGGAGTTCGGAATATCGCACAGCCCTAAAACTTCGACACGATGTTTATTACTCTTTTACAATATGTCTAAATATGGGTTATTGGCCAAGCGTGAGGTCAAGATGACGGTATATTTGCCAAGTTCTTTTTTGAGTGTTTATGGACCGAGACGAAGTGACAAAGTCTTGACCGAACAAGCTTTATCAATAAAGGATTTATTAAGACTCATTGGACACTATTAGGAGACAGTAAAACGCGAGACGAACGCGATATCCCTAACGGTCAAGATGGCTTCATCTTGACCTCGTGAGTAACCAATCACAGCAGGATAATTGATTCATCTTGACCGCTGAAAGAGCCAGTCATAATTTCTTGACTTCATTTATTGAATGCTAAGTGATGGTGCTATGGGTAACCTGGCCATTTTATCACACGGTTAGTTTTGTGCTCAAAATGGCTGCTGTTTATTTCACAGTAAATATTCAAGGTAGCAGTGTGCCGTTCTCAAAAGGTTAACACAGCTTTCTAAAACTGTAAATCGAAAGAACAAGTTTTAAGGGACACTCGACAACTTTAACAGTGGAAATCAGTTAGTTCATAGCGAAGAAATCCCTCATAGAGGACAGATTGTGGTTTTGGTGCCTCGCAAATCACTGCCGTGAATCATCAAATTGTTGACTTTCTCCAAAATATTCTTCCCTGCTAGCAGAGGTCTGATGATCAGTCACGTATTTAATCTTTAATCCCGCGGTTCAAATATATGATTTTCATATATTCATTCTCATATATTCACCACTAACGGGTATATTACGAACCAACAGAACGACCAGCTCCCAGGTGGCTTTTAGGTCAGTCGGTAGGGCGCTGTACCGGTATCGCAGAGATCGTGGGTTCGACTCCCGTACAGGCCTGAAATTTTTTTCAAGCTTTATTTTCACAACCGCTTAAGTAGTGTTCATAACTGCGATGATCAGTCACATATTTAATCATTAATCCGCACTTCAAATATATGATTTTCATATATTCATTCTCATATGAAGAAACATGGCCACCGGATTAGGTGTAGATCACATTCAGGGGCGTAGCTAGGAGGGGGTCACACTGTGATTGTCACGTCGACATCCACGCTGCGTGTAGTTTACTAAATGTTACATTTTTTCGTATGAGCAGTGAGTTTAGCGGGGCGGGGCCAAGCCATTTTCATGATTCTTCGGATTCGCGCGTTTTCAACACCTGAAGAATAAGGTTTGTATGTTGAAATGATTAATTTTGTTCTGTTTTGACACGAGCATACTCGGAAAAAATCCGAGTCCTACCAATAGGAGTCGAACCTATGACCTTCCGATCACTAGTTCGGATGCACTACCACAAGCTTAGACCCTTAAACTAGGCTAATGGTATATTAGGTATACTTAATGTCGCACGAAGGGGGCTCACGGGCACCCCAGTACCCTCCCTTAGCTATGCCACTGACATTGGATTTAAAAAGCTACAACATTATTTTTAATTACATACAATGTCGGAACAAAAATATTTTCCAGTACATTCCGGTACCATTCCGGTACTGATCTGGTTCATTCTGGTACTATTCCACTTCATTCTGGTGCCATTCAGGTTCATTCCGGTACTATTCTGGTTCATCCCGGTCTCGCTCCCGTTCATTCCAGTATCATTCCGGTATCATTCTGGTTCATTCTGGTACCGTTCCGGTTCATTTCGATATAATTCCGGTTTCATTCCAGTTCATTCAGTGTCAGTCTGTCTCATTCCATTCCGTCCCGGCATTTAATAATGCCCTGATGACAGCTGTGCGAGTCATAAGCTGCATGGCAGATGCTAGATAGGGGAAGGGAAGGAGGAAGCGGGCGCATGCAGAGAGAGAACACCCGTTTCCCCAATCCCTTTCCCTTTCCAGCGCCTGCCATGCAAGCTATGTGAGTCGAGAAACTCTGTTAAGATCAATCCGCATACAACTGCTTAACGCATCTCGTTTAGTTGAAAAGATGCCATTTCCTGAGCACTTGTAAAAGTTTATCTGTTGTATGGGAATAGAGAGCTTGCCATAATTATATGTCACACAATTGGGTATTTACCAGGAACATGGGGGTGGGGTTGTGGTTTGAGGGGGTGCTCCAGAGTGGCTTTAAGCTATCACAGCACTGCAGAGAAACAGAAGGGATACCAAGCAACTTTAGTAGTCTACGATACATGTAGGGTATAGAAATCAGGAGATCAATTAACTGCCTGTGTGGAATTTGGTCAGGAATTAAATGGGAAGAGAAACTCACAGGTGACACTGTGATGGCCATAGAGTTTCTTGCAAATTGTGATAGGGTACGGTCACCAATATAAACAATGTTATGTATTTTTCTAAAATTACAACTGTTGCTCGCATGGCTCATGTTAGGGCTTCATAAAACGTTGTGCTCGCGTGACTTGCTGGATTTCAATTTTTATGACTCTGCTTGTGTGAGACAAAATGTTTTATGCAATAAACTGCATGAAAGCATGACTCATTACTAACTGCAGCATTTATTTGTTCTGACGAAAGCATGTGTGGGTTGATGAAAAAAGCAACGACAAGTGTGTTCAAATACAAACTACCAGTGGTGAGAAGAGTGAAGAAAATTGCCAAGAATCAAGTTTTTACATCTGTGAACGGCCAGTTACAGGTAAGAGTTAGTTATTAACTATGGCTGTGTGAATGCATCTGTTCAGGTCAAATGTAACTCACCTGTGCATTGTTACCTGACTCATCAATGAGACATTCGTCAAAGGACTAGATTTCATTTATTCTTAGGGATGCAGGGATGGGAGGAGCAGGGATGGCGTAGTGGTGAGACCACTCGCCTTCCACCAATGTGGCCCGGGTTCGATTCCCGGACTCGACGTCATATGTGGGTTGAGTTTGTTGTTGGTTCTCTTCTCTGCTCCGAGAGGTTTTTCTCCGGGTACTCCGGTTTTCCCCTCTCCACAAAAACCAACATTTCCAAATTCCAATTCCATCTGCTTGTAAAGCGCATTTGAACATATACACATGGAAAATGCGCTATATAAGTTCTAAATTATTATTATTATTAGACTTAATCAGTTAAATGGCCCTGCCATTTTGTAATGAAGGTAATTGAGGGACTGAGGCTCTTTCTCGCAGTTGTAAGGAATTCAGGTCAAATTTAAACCTCGGTCACACGAAACAAAACTAACAAATTTTCCTGATATAACTTTCGTTAATCACTTGATCAAATATTCATAAAACACCTTCAAATGCTGTAGAGTTGCCGTAAGCTGCACAGTTATGACAATTTCATAGTACAGCACCAAGACAACTAAATATAGTTTGATTAGAGGGGACGTTACTGCTTTAATTTCATGGACTTTGAACATTTCTACTGCTTTTCATATGTTAGTAAAAGTCACAATTTACTTTGCCTTCCTTTTCCAGAAATTTATCCGAAACAAATTAATTAATTAATTTTGTTGAAATTGATGTTGTCGTTGCAATCACATTTTTCTAGGCAGTTTGTTTTAGAAATTGGAATAAATATTGTTTTCACTCAAAACAGTTGTTTTCAATTGGCTTTGGACTGTGCGCCCTTTGAAATCAAGATTTGCCATAGAATTCCAGCTTTGATTTACTTGATAAAAGGACAACATATTTTCAACATAAGACCAAAAATTTAGTGTTTCTTTTATTTCCAAGCAACTGTCATTACTATAGCAAAAGTAACACAATTGGCCTCACAGTTTAGATTAACACAAAATCTAGTGAGACACTTCATAATGAAACTTTAAGGATGTAGACTACTCAACCAACACCACCTATAGGGAAGACAAGCCCTAGTTGTTCACTGACTTAGCTTTAAAGTGCTACTATGAAGAAATTCGCATCTTTCCGATCTACGCCATTTTAAAATACAAACAAGTAGACTGTGCGAGAAGAAAAATGCTTTTTACCATTTTCAAATATCTCTTTTCGTTCCATAGATATTCAAGTTTATAAAATATGCAACCTACCCAAGTGATGACGTCATATACTCAACTGAATTTTGATCAAATATGATGAGAAAAGATATCTCCGCCAATTTGTATCAGAAATGCTTGATTCTTTGCAGTAAGATTCTACTAGATGTGCTTCACAATATGAGCTGACCAGGATTGTTACCATGGCAACATACTGGGTTCTAGACCTCCCTGATATTAAGGGCTTTGCTGGCCACCTTTAGAATTGTATTTTGATATTTTCCATTGGTGCCTCATCTGCATGATCCAGCAAGCATGTAAATATGTTATGTAGAGTTCGCGGCCTTGTTAAATGTTTTTCGAGCTGAAATGACTAGGTGTGTTGCCTTTCAGACTATCAGCCTACCAAGTTTCAATAGTCTCTGCTTCAAATTGATCGAGATAGCTCCATTTGTATACTTAATGTTACATTGGGTTGATACTATGACATCATCAGTCATCTCATTTGCATATTTTACACATTTTTCAAACTTAAATATCTCCGGAACCAATGCAGATATTTAGAAACGGAAAACAGCGTTTTTAATCTTTACTAGGATTCTATGTGATAAACGTAAAAAATCAAGAGGTAAAACTTTGATCTCAGTAGCACTTTAAGAGGTCTTCCAGTTATAGCCAACCCCTTCCCCTTCCCCCGTCCCCTTCCCACTCCCCTTCCTCTTCCCCCTTCCCCTTCCCCTTCCCCCTTCCCCCTTTACCTTTCCTTTTTCCTTCCCCCTTCTCCTTCCCCCTCCCCCTTCTCCTCCCCTCAATCCCCCTTCCCCTTTCCCCTTCCTTCCTTCAGCCTGAAAAGAAATCTGATCTAGATAGGGTTCGATGATGTGAAAACATATATACAGTGCCAAAAAGTTCCAGGTTCATTGATAACCCACTTTGGTATCCTGTTTGTGCTTTCTTGGCAGGCTACCACTGTTATGAATCCCCAAACAACGCATCATCAAATGACTGTTCGGTTAACTGCACATATCCAGAAAATCTGTGTTTTAAACACAGATACAATGACGCAGTTGTTATTCAAGGTTGTATGTCAGCTGATCAATGCACTCAAACCAAAATTGGAAGTCAAACCCAACATTTGGAATGTTGCCAAGGGAATTTCTGCAACACAGGTGACCTAAACAATTTGCAAAGTTGTTCAAAAAAGCTGAATTTAGTTCCTTATACTGTAACTTTATAGCGTAACAATAATGGATTTCTGGAACAAAGTGTGTAACTGCTATAGTTGATCAGCTGTAATGTGTATTTGCTTCAGTTAAACAAACTAATGGGACAAAACCTTCATAACCACCAGTACAATGACGGTGATATTCAAGATCCTATAGTTTCGAAAACTTCAAACTTAGGAATTCAAAAGTTTGTTGAACACTTATTTTGCAATGTACCTTTAAATACACTACACTTTAGTAGAGAAACTACAGTGTATGTATTTTTATCAATCAGTGGAAGTATTCTTTTTCTCTTAACTGCATGACTATTGTAGGAGACCTACCGGTAGTTGCAGTTTGGCTGTTTTTTTGCTGCTTCAGTCAGGTACACTTGTTTGCAAGTGCACTGGGTTAATTGTCCTAAAAACAAATTGTCAAAAGATTCCTGACCATTTTTTGAGGTACAGTGTTGCAGCCCCACCCCCCTCCTTTATTAAAAAATTAGTAGTAGACTTCTCTGAACAAGTTTTTCTTTCGCATTAATTTTAGAAATTTCCTGTTATGAGTGTTCAAGTTACATATCATTTGAAGACTGCACAAGAAAACAAATTGTGGTGGATTGCCCAATACCCGTGCACCGTTGTGCCAAAATGGAATACAAAAGAACAGCGAAGGAGAAAGGAAGCATATCTTTTCAAAAAGGATGCGCCACAATCGACCAATGCAACATAACCAGTGAAAGGATAGTGGATTGCTGTGGTGATGACCAGTGTAATACAGGTTAAAAATACAGATTTCTTGCATTTAATTTTGCTCAAGTTTGAGGACACTTAAGAGGCTGTCCGTGTAAGAACCGACCACTTGCTTTTCGACCGAAAACAGAATTTCTTCAAATTAACTGTGTGAGACACTTAGTCTATACGATAAAAAAAATAGTAATTATTTGGCTTTTATCGCTATTTTCAATATATTCTGGCGACAATTTCAGAGGGCGGTCCAAAACCGTTCAAATTGTTCTGTTTGTAGTCAAATTTAGGCGTAGCGCTGAAGGCACTGGAAAATTACGCCTTTAATTAATCAAATGCAATACAACGCACACATCATTTTATTTCATGGTTTTTCTTTCGATTAACGGTAAAATATTTGAAATCGGGTTTCAGAAAAATTAATTATGACTTTTTGAAAATGCCCCACAAAGAGCCTTCGCAAAATTTAAGCGGACATGCTGCTGGTTGAAGGGGTGTTTCTCAAAAGTATAACGTGAACCGGAGCCCTGACCAATATCCATGTTTATTACTAGGGCTAGTGTACCAGGAACAGGAAAAAAATCTTTGGGCACTATTAAACCATTTTGAAATACAGGAATTCGATCAACATAGCTAATATTCAGCCGTGAAAGCGTGCGTGACACAATTTTGCACCGAGTATTGTTCCTAAGTTTCCCACATACATTTTTAAGTTTCCCGAATAAAATAATATTACCTTGAAGCAAATATTCTCAAAACGTACTCTTTGCTCGGGATAAGGTATGAATAAGCAATGAAAACGTAAAGCTTTTGGGATGTGGCTGGAGTGACAAGGATACTTCACAAATTAATGTGATCAAGTAAGTTGTAGCCACTCTAAGGGCACTAAGGCCACAAGGTAGCGGGCATTACCCCTTAAATCTACCAAAGCAAAGATTGAGCCCAAGCATTAGCAGCTATGGACAGCTGTTTCGGCTATGTTAGGCCTCATCAGCATGGCATAGCCCCGGGGGGGGTACTCCCATAAAGTCCGGATAGGTGTGTGCCGCGAAGGGTCTTAAACCCTGACCCTATTTAAGAAACAATCCAACAAAAATTGATACCCTATTTAAGGCCCAAATCCGAAAAATGACACCCTATGCAAGATAAGAACAAAAACTCGAAATAGCTTGAACAGGTCAACTTCATTTCCTTAAAATCGCTTTGGCAATACTTTAACTTTGACAGATCATTTGTTTTCTTCTTAACTGGGTGTTTACACCCTGCTATTTTTGCTGATACAAATTTAGGCACCCTATCTAAGGATCACACCGGGACACTATGCCAACGTAGCCGAAAAGGATACCCTATTTAAGGATCGAGAACCTCCAAAAACCATACCCTATTCCGCGGCACGTACCTATATAGCCCATATAGGGGAGTACCCCCCCCCCCCCCCCCTGGGGGCATAGCTTGTGGCCTTAGTGCCCTTAGTGTCTAAGAGGAGAATTTGGATAATTTACTTGTTT
Source organism: Pachyseris speciosa (assembly GCA_016490735.1). NCBI lineage: Eukaryota > Metazoa > Cnidaria > Anthozoa > Scleractinia > Pachyseridae > Pachyseris > Pachyseris speciosa. Next base: position 316,504 of record JAEMWC010000128.1, read on the forward strand.
CGTTTTGAACGACTAGTAGATTTATTCGCTCTCGATTCCTATGCGTGATAGCTGATTCGGGCTGCGCTCTCATCAGCTATCACGCGATAGAAATCGAGAGCGAATAATCTAATTGTTAAATATTACTGGTTTCCCTTCAGAAGCAGAAATTGCGTGACAAAGAGGGGAGGAGCTATCTCTTTTATAGGCAGTGTCCTTGTTTAAGAAGCTAAAGTGTTTATCATATGATTAAGTTAATTATGTGGCTGATCATCGCAGTTATGAACACTATTTAAGCAGTAGTGAAAACAAAGCCTGAAAAAAAATTCAGCCTTGTAAGGGATTCGAATCCACGACCTCTGCGATACCGGATTAATGATTAGTCACATATTTAATCATTAATCCGCAGTTTAAATATATGATTTTCATATATTCATTCTCATATATTCACCACTAACGGGTATATTACGAACAACAAAACGACCAGCTCCCAGATGGCTTGTTAGCTCAGTCGGTAGAGCGCTGCGCCGGTATCGCAGAGGTCGTGGGTTCGAATCCTGTACAAGCCTGAATTTGTTTTCAGGCTTTGTTTTCACTACTGCTCAAGTAGTGTTCACAGCTGCTATGATCAGTCACATATTTAATCATTAATCCGCAGTTCAAATATATGATTCTCATATATTTATTCTCATATATGATTAAGTGCCAAGAAAAAAGATAATAGGGGTTTATTATATAAACACCAGTGAAATACCACGTGAGCTTTCCCGCGAAAACTTCATATCTTCACATGTGAAGATAAGATGTTATCTTCACATGTGAAGAGATCACCGTCGTTATGGTTACATAATAAATCGCGCCTTTGAAAGCCTTTGAAAATGGTTTGGTATTTCACTGGTGTTTATATAATAAACAGAATATTACATGCCCGCTTATGGATATGAATTTTATCTTCTCGTGGTCAACTCGATATCTCACTCGTTGGCTGCGCTCACTCGTGAGATATCGCGCGGGCATGTAATATCCTCTATGTCTGTAAAACGAAGACCGGATACCTGCGGATGGCGGGATGGAAAAATGAGGATGCGAAAATGCGGACAAAAAAGTGCGGATGAAAAAAATATGAATATACAACAATAAAGAAGAACAATAAATACTACTCTAGGAATACTACTGTTTTTCTGGAACCAAAGGCAACCTATCTCAGATGTTAAACATGTTTTTCACAACAACTGGAACTTGACGTGAAACCAATAACTGGAACATTTTATTGTGACACCCAATAATTCAATTATTGTCACAATTTAAATATCGGGATCAAGAGTGGCAATGCATTGTTAACTACTAACGACAAACGTAAGCTCTAAATGGCATTGCATCCTTTTTGAGATCACTGTACATGTATTCGCAACAATCAGGTACTTAAAACACAATCAATTCCTCAACCGAACTCAACAACAGCAACGACAGTTTGTTTTAAAATTGCTACGCGAGTATATGGTGTAACAAAGAGCACATAAAGGTATTTTCTGATTTTGGCAGATGTCAATTAACTTCGCCTACCCCGCGCTGGTAAAGCCTACTGCATGTTTTTTGTTATTAGTTGCGGTTACACTCGCCTTCTACCCGAGGTAACCCTGTGGGTAATTGACTTGGGTTGGGATCGGTTTGGGTTTCTGGTCAGGTTTGGTACTCCGGTTACGTGCTTCTTCTCATACGGCAATACCCGGTCGATTTAGCTATCCGAAACGTGAATAAAATGGATATGGAGCGTATGGTGTTTACGAATCTTGCTCCCGATTTCTTTGGAACAAAAAACCATTGTACAACGGCGCATCTCGTTCAGAACCGTCTGGTCTAAAGTTGTTGTAAAAAAATTACAAAACTATGCCGCACTAAAAGAAATCGAATTAATGAGTATTTAGAGCAAAGACAAGTGAAATATACTCACTGTGAACCTCGAAAGTTGGCCATGTCTGATGCCACGTGTATTGAATTTGGTACGTGCCAGGATATTTACCGCAATTTCAGCGCAACACACGTGCTGCACGTGCTGCAGATTCCGGATTTACTATTTTTCTTCCACCCGATTGGTTGAACTACTCTTGTGGTTAGATAAACCAAGGCTAAACCCTAGACTTGGTTCGGGAAACGTAATGGGAAATTCTTTTGTTCTTTTTGATGTATCCATAGTGATTCCTTCACTGTGGGAATAGAGGTCACACACAAAATAAGGGCTTCCCATGGGTAAAGTTTCACTTTCCCGTTGGCAAAAGGTCTAGTGGAACCGCAACTATTATATTTTCCTCATTCACGCTTCCCTTGGTAATTAAACGTCTTTATCGAGCGACCGGAAATTCGCCATTAAAACGTGAACGGAGCAATTCTAAAAAAACATATGTATCCTACCCTCCGGATACATATTTTTACAGCGCCTGCTACAGGAAAAGAACCCAGCAAATTTTCTGTAGCGCAAATATGTTATCTTTACAATTATCAGAACATCAGAAAACCAATCTGGTTTTGACAGTTTTTCTTCGTTGTTGGAGGTCTTGGGTGGTCAAAATAAATGAAAGCCAGATAGCGCAGGCAAGAACAGTTTAATTGTAATTACAGTATTCCTTCGCCAGTAATGGTATAAGGTTTAACCCGGCTACAATATTTTTATTTTTATGGCGGAATTCTGAAAACTGTGTATCTTGTCCTAAAAACGTTGTAAAAATGAAAGACCGCGTTTTACAACGCCTGCTACAGGAAATGAACCCAGCAAATTCTTCTTCAGCGCATCGGGAAATCAATCTGGTTTTGACAGTTTTTCTTCGTTGTTGGAAGTCTTGGGTGGAATTGTCAAGGAGTATCTCTCGTTATTTGTTGTTAGCTTTTCGGCTTTAACCACTATTTTAGTTGTATTTCTTCTATTATTATTTTTATATATTTTTTTCCATCTGTACTTTTCTATCCGCATTTTTCCTTCCGCCATCCGTAGGTATCCGGTACTCGTTTTACAGACACCCAAATAATAGTGTACAGTGAATGTACCTCAGATGTACAGATAAGAATATGTCGATTTAAGTCGTCAAACACGCTGGAATGTCAAAGTTATTTTGACAGCTCTCCTTGTCCACTTTTTGTTTATTTCGCATTGCGCATTAAAAAGCTATGCCAAATCTTGGGTGCTTAATGACTAACTTATTACACTGTTGAAATTTGATTTTAGAAATGGTCCACACACTTGCCTTTTTTATTCAACAGTTTCTTTTTTCGTGTTGCTATTTTTGCGTAGCCCTTTGTGCTAAAGTTAAATTATGCAAATTGTAGATAGCTGACTTCGGGAGTACTTTACTCAGTTTTAGAGATAAAGAATTGTTTTTTGCGCTTTGTGTTGTTTTTGCTGGTCACAATGGCAGGATTGTGTTCCTTCTCGGCAGTTACAGGTGGTACATGCGGAAGTAGTCATGGATTTACAGACTGCGTAGCCCTAAACAGCTGCGGCGGCGAGATCAGTTTGCATCTTCAAAATCACCACCTGTCAGGGAAAATATTCGTGAATAGGATCTAATCCTGGCAAGAGCAGGTCTTTCAGAGCTCGCAGAAGAATGAGTGAAGAATATGACGGTTTGTCCACCTCATTGTTTTACCCTGGGAAGGTACTGGCAAGCCCCTAAGACCTGCCAGTAGCTAAAATATCATGGCAAGAAAACGGCAGCGACTGGAACACATGAAATTAATTTCAAGCTAGCCGGGGAAATTAAAAACATCTTTGGAGACGCTACAGCCGTTGGTTCGCGTAAGTGTTATCTTTAAAGATTTTATTTTGTAAACACTGCATAGTGTTTACGTTTGAAGGTCCTAACACAACAGACTTCATTTTCCCATGAGTCATTTCACGCTTGCGCTTTGGGAGCCTAGTTTGGAGACTATCGGACACCCTACCGCAAGGAAAGATTTCTCCAAAGTGCAGTGGGCAACGTCGATCTGCTGAATGGTTTTACTGTTTGAGATGCGAAATGTCTTGGATACCTGTACGAGGTTATCGAAAAAAGTTCCCACGTAAACCTAAGTTTTTTTAAATCTTAATTAATCTTAGAAATCAGCACAACCTTCGAGCAGTAGCGAGCAATCCATGGCACACGATGAATGCCAGGCTTTCTAACTCTTCTAAAAGTTCTTGCGTGTTTAAACAGCCATTCCAGTGGAAGCTTGCAAATCGCTCAACAACTAAGCCTTTATGTAAGATACTTATAAAGCCTTAAACGTACCTTGATCGATGCAGAACTTCAGATGAACTTGAACATTGAACTGACTCAGGGAGGAAACTGCACACTCAAGCAAAGTCTAGTGAAATTTCCTTGAAAAGAAATGCCGCGAAAGCTCGCCAAGTAGTTCAATCGTAATAGGACGCTATGCAAAGGTTTCCATCGGATCTTGAAACATCACACCTTCTTTGAAGCCGCCTTACAACCTGACAAACGGACATACTTTTACTACTTTTTATTCGATTCAAATTTGCCAGACAGCAAATATATTAATAAATGATGCTTCTCACTACTGGGTAACCTGGCAACTTTGTAACCACGCAAGAATAAACATGGCGGTCAAGAAATTTTGATCGTTCGGAATGCTAACAGATCGTGAAAAATGTCAACCTCAAAGTTGAAAAACGTTGGTTGTATGACTCCAAAGCTGAAATACCAAAAACTTCTAAATGGCGACAAAGTAGGGAATTCATTAAATTGATATTCCCATTGAGTTGGAATTGCGAAACAATAATGCAAGCCCACTGTAGTTAAAATTCAAGGTGACAAGGTGCTCAAGAACATTTTTAATAAGTTACCTGTCCTTCAATATGTTCAGTTGTTTGAGCTTTATATCTTGACCAGATATATATGAAATCCATGACATGGTGATTACATAGACTATTCAAATTCTTTTTCATTTCTCACCAAAGGTACTCAGTGAACCAAATAGCTTTTAAATAGCACATTTCCTGTAGTATTTAAACAACAGACAATTTAAAAGACCTATTTTAATGCCATTTTGTTGGCTGACAGTGATCCTGGAAATAGTATGTTATTCTGACATCTCATGGTTCAGAGATCTGCTTTGAATACCATGGACTATTTTATATATTTGGCAACATACCAATAAAATAGATGATTTCAAACAAAACATAGCGACAAAATAGTTTAACATAGTTAAAGAATAGTATAAACATAGGCTTAATATATGATTGGTTCTACAAGGGTCGGAAATCGTCGCAAAAATATTGAAAAATAGCATTAAAGGCCAAATTATTGCTATTTTTGTTTATCATATGGACTAACTGTCTCACACAGAAAATTTTGAAGAAATTCTGTTTTCGGCTGAAAATTGAGTAGTCGATTCTTACACGGACAGCCTCTTAATTAGTAGAGACACTTTGCTGGTTAATGATCTGGTGCTATTATTCTTGTTAAAACTGCTGCCCAGTTGGTTCATTTGGTAGAGCACCGGACTGCTGAGCTGAGGGTCACGAGTTAAACCCCAGACCATACCACAAACCAGGGTCTTGAAATAATTGGTAAGATCATGCTGACTGTGTGCTTAACATCTGCTTCAGCTCAAATGATTGCATCACTGATCATGAACAGTGACGTTAAGCCGTTGGCCTTGTCTCTTTCATCTCCACATGTAAAACTGGAACTGTTGACAATAATACATGTGCCATTTCAAGCACAAGCTTGTTTAAAAACATGTGCTTAGGCGCAGAATTTTATACAAATAGCTAGCTTAGTACACTGTACATATATACGGGGGCGTAGCTACCTATATGCACGTACGCACGTGCGTACCTGAAAAAGTCGAAAATAAAGGAAAAATGAAATAAAGGAAAGATAATTTGTAATGGTAATAGGACTGAGTGGAGTCCAATTCGGTCTGTAATCATACGAGTGATAACAAAATCGGACGACCGCGCAGCTGGAGTCCGATTTGTTGATCACGAGTATGATTACAGACCGAATTGGACGACACGAAGTCTTGTTACCAATTAATCATAAAAATTACAATTTCCGAGAAAAGAAGAAGAGCCAAGTTATAAAAGGGAGGGAAATTTTGCATTAAAAGACTGACAAAAGAAAGCGTAAATTTTTTAATGTCGCTCTAAAATTGACTACAATCAAAATGTATGGTGATTGAAACCAAGGTTGTGATTGGTTGATTTAAACTACAACTTTGAATGTGATTGAACGGAGTTGATAATGTAAATTGGCCACCGTACAGGGATTCGATTAGCTGACGTTTCGAGCGTTAGCCCTTCGTCGGAGCGAATCGAGGAATTGTGGGTTGTGTATGGTTTATATACAGAAAATGGAGCTACGCTATTGGTGGTAACATGGTAACGTGAAAAACAGGAATAAATTAATTGAATGAAAAGCGCTCGTTGATACCGTGGGGATTAAGAGTGCCAATTTGAAAGATCAGTTTTTGCTCGAGATTTTTACGGCTTTCCGTGGTACCTTGATGTAGGGAAAGGCCGACACATGTCAATCTCCGGCCTTTCCCTACGTGCGATAGTTTCAAGTTTAAATGCCGGTTGTCAGACGAGAAAACTGGGAGGAAAATTTGTCTGCCTTGAGGTTAGAAGAATTATTAAAAAACGGTGTGAGATTTGTGTGGAAGAAACAGACGAACTTCCCAAGTTCTGTTGTAGATCTTATGATAACTTAACGTAGCCTTATAATAATCGAACAAAACTATCTCCCTACATTGCCTGTTGCTCACAGCTACCTCTGAAACTTCCCGGTCTCTAGATCTGCATGAATTAACTGGCTTCAAGACTACCATCTGCCTCGCTCCCGGAAACATTCATCCTTGCACAAGACACTCCCACTGAGTTAAGCTTTTTATTTTGATCGTCGATCAAAGGTTTGAGCGGCGAAACCACAATTACAATATAATTGACTTTGATTTTCTCTTTGTAGCGAGATGATCGTAAGGCGAAGGAAGCACTTGAGAAATAAGTGATTTACCGTAACCAGTTGCGACAATAATTAAGCAATCTCAGCCGTTGACAACAGCCTCCTGCATTGCCTCTTTTTGCCGTTTGGACTGATTTTAAAGTTTTCTTCTCTCGGAACCGCAAAACCGATTGAAAAGCGCTTTTGAAGTCCATTTATCTTTCGATCATAAACAAAATAAGGACAAACATGCGTAGTAATAGTGAGGCCCGTATATCGGGCCCGACTCTTAATGAGCATGCACCGAATTCGAACTTTACCAGATCTCCCTTTCGCTTGGCCGTGGGAGATCTAGGTACGTGATTAGAGTGAACGCATGTGGTCACTTCGTTTTATAGCCTTTCGATCGGCCTGTCTTCACTCGGCTAAGTTTCTCATGGTCAAAAAATCAATCACAGATTATTACTTTGCCATAGGCACTGAAAAAATGACAGCAGAAAGAAAAGAACCGAAGCAAAGTTTTAGCAGCATGAAGAGGCTCAAGACGAAGCTCACGAATGTCAGATGCGAGGTAGTCCTAGTTATCCGTGATACACCTGAGGAAATCGATTTAATGAGGTCCTTTCTGAGTTTACTGGAAGGAGGACAGAAGATAAGCTCTTTACCTGTAATGGAAAACCAGTTCAAACTACTTCTATGAAAGCCATGGACAGTTATATTTTCCATAGCTTCGGGACTTCGGTTTATTGTTCTTGGAGATGCGGAGACATGTACACATGGACTGTTTTTTGTTTGTATGTTTGTTTGTAAATTTCTACGAAAAGCCTGCTGTGGATCTAGGAGTGGTTTGGGGTGATTCAGTTGACTCCCCTTAAAATTAAGGCCCCGACGTCTAAAAACTTGCAATTACCACAAAACTCTAATGAAAAAATTTAAATAAGGTAAAGCAATGAAAGCACTAGATAATTTCGCTCACATCAGCAAATTTAGCGTTTGGATATGCATAACATAACATAACATAACATACCGATGCTATGTCGACATATCATCTGATGCATCAGCGCTAAGAAAAGCTTTTGTGTGCTTCTTGATAAGGTTAGGTTCTTGTTTCTTCAGCTTTTTATGAAGCACAAAGTTGCATAAAAACTCGTAAGGCAAGCCTGTTCAGCCTGAACACAATTGCTTATGTCAAATCAACTGAATTAAACATAGATTTGTAAATTTAAATTCGAATGCACATCGATAAATATCGATCGTTTTTGCATATTCTTTCGTTTTGACGCTTGAGTGGACTTAAATATACAGCTATTAAATCACTTTGATTTGTCCCTCAGAACTGTGCTGGAAATCGCATTTCCGAGGACTAACCTTTCAAATTTTCCGGGGGAGCTTGCCCCCGGACTCCCCAAGAAACTCCCGTCTTCAGGGTCGTATAATTATCGAAACCCCTTCATATAAATTCTAGATCCGGCCCCGAAAGATATAGACAGTCAGGGGCACCAAATGAAACAAAAGCTACAGAAAGGCATCTTTAAGTTCCTTATGGTGTTTGAAGTCTGTTTAAAGTGGTGTTTTCGTTAGCTAGAAGAATTTGATCTATTCGAAACCCTTAGCTGAAATTTTAATTGCCCGAAAATTTTAGGGAACAACAACTTTCTTTAATAAAATGCTAGCTGAAATGAACTTTCCACGAACTTTCTAGGGAACTATTTTCTTTACGAAAATGCTGGCTGACTTTTTTGACTGCTAAAAACAGCAAAGACGGCCTTTCAGAAAACCTCAGTAGTTATGATTTCCCTATTGCGAATCTTTTAGGCCACGTTTCAGTTGCCAAAATCGAGTGCACCCTTTAATCAACGCCGAAAGCCTAAAGCGAACCATCCTCCATGAAACAGATATTCACCAAAACTTTTCGATGGGTGGCCCTGGACAGTTATATTTGACATAGCCTCAGGATTCGGTCTGTTGTTCACTGAGATGTACAGATTGATTGTTTTTTGTAGATTTCTAGGAAGCGCTAACCTAAATCAAACTTAACTAGGGTCCACTTACGGCTATGTAGGTCCTTTTACAAAGAAAAAAATTATCCTAGTCAAAAACGATGTGGTACACATTGGGAAAAATCACTTATTTGTGAATAAAAGTCTGAGATACCAATAAATTCTTAGTTCAATTAATGATAAGCGAGCGAAGCACTTCAATAAACTCAAAAAAGCAACGTAAAATTTCACGACTTAAGTAATATTTCATAGGCAAGAAAGAACGCATACGCCGTTTACAACATAACCTCGTCATGCTGATGGTAAAAAAAAAGAGTGGAGACTTGTAGGGGGGGAGGGGGGTGGAGAGGGAGAAACGACATTAATTTGTGTACTGTCAATAGCAGTTTTTTAACTTTGTAGGTACATGACCACAACAGCTCCGCTGTAATTTTGTGTGTAAATAAATGCTGTTGTTAATTCAAAGGTGACAGACCGCAAACAAATATTGCTTCTAAAAATATCTGCATGTAATAACCATTCATCAGTAGGATACCTAAAATGTGTGCAGTTCCACAATTGGTTTCGGCTTCATCAAATCCTATACCAATTGCAGAACATTTTAGGACGAGCCACCCACACTGTGAGCACAGTAATTGACAATACATATTAGCAAGGAAAACAACGTAAAATAATAGCAGTACGTTAAATAACGAACTAAGCACACGTGAACTAAATAAGAAAGTAACATACAAATTTATAACTAAGTGAAGCACGATCGTCCGGGTGAGTGTAGTCCTGAGAAGGACTGTTTGTGGTGACATTGACTGACGTTTCGACAACCTGAGCGGAAGTCATCATCAGAGTCAAGTGATTTGAGTAACGTCAGGAGATGGTATAAGTACTCTGGTCGTTGATGTGATTGGTCAACGAGGTCGTGATGTTATTGGTTGTCTGTCAGTTAAGCCGTGATGTTATTGGCTTTGAAGACTGTAAACCGTGATTGGTGCGTTTTGATCCGTCTTTTGTTAGTCAAATGTGCGTGGGTGTATTGTTAGTCAAATTAGTCGGTTTGTCTATTGTTTTTCAGTTGTTGATATCGTCAATAAGTCGTTTGTAAGGTGCGGGAAGCTGTTGGCAACGGTTCAGTGGTGTCTGTTCTAAGTTAGTAAACCAACTTTCCAGTGCGATCCGTTAATGGTAGCTAGTACAGTAGGGTACAGTAGGTAATGCATTTAGCAGAGTCTCAGTCGATTGTGTGGTTTGTCAGTAAATGGTGCTCAGCAATGTTGTTGTTGATATCACCATTTATCGTCGCTCGTTTGTATTCAGTCAGTCTTACGTTCAAATTTCTGCCAGTCTCACCGATATATGTGGCCTGACAGTCGCAGCATTCGATCTTGTAAACTGCTCCCTGTCTCTCCTTTGGTTCGTCTTTGTCCTTAACGTTCGTCAATAGTTGTCGTAAAGTTGTGATGGGTCTGTGAGCGACACGGATATTGTAAGGTTGCAGCATCCGTGCAATGGCTTCAGAAGTTCCTTTGATGTAGGGTATAGTCACTGTAGTGACTAGTGTCGGGTTAGCGTTCGTAGCGTTTGTTTCTGTCCTGTAAGTGTTGCGTGTAACAAAGTCGCGGTTTAGTTGCTCTTACTGAAAACGGTGTCATTAAGTACTCAGGTACTCTCTTACGGACTAAAACACTCAGTGACGCCTAAACGTATACCGACCGAGGACATTGTATGTAGTGTTGAGACGGCTCTGTCTCGTCAAAGAGAACTGTCAGAACCGACCAAGGATAACATCAGGATTAGAATAGCTTCTACTATACAATCAACCTCTGTCACAGACAATAACCTAACTAGAGACGGACTACAAGCACCTAAACGACTGAAAAACGACAATGACATTGTTATACTTCCCGCTGACAAAGGACGTGTTACTGTTGTTATGGACAAGAAAGACTATCATGACAAACTGGACGCACTTTTTAACGACAAACAGACTTACGAACTACTTAAACGAGACCCGACACCAACACTTCAACAAAAACTCAACGGCAAACTACTTTCACTTAAGAAAACTGACGTTATTGGCATTCGACGCTACAACAGACTGAGGTGTCATGTGCCACAACCACCGAAATTTTACGGACTGCCCAAACTAAACAAACCTAACATACCAATGCGACCCATGGTCTCGTTCTGTATTCCGCCGACTTGTCAACTGTCTAAATACCTGAATACAATATTGAAACCGCTGACTGACGAGTCACGACACAAACTGCAGTGGACTAAAAACGTTATTGACGCCATCAAGAAAGCACAAGTACCTGACGACTACAAACTAGTGTCTTTTGATGTGGAATCACTGTTCACCAGTATTCCACTCCAACTGGCTCTAGACTGAACTGAGACCGCCATCAAGAACTCCACGTTACAACCGCCACTACCAACAGAAGACTTAATGGACTTACTGAACCTTTGCCATACGTCTACCTACTTTCAGTACAACACCAAACACTACAAACAGTTGCACGGGACAGCTATGGGCTCACCAGTTTCCGTTGATGTAGCAGAGATCGTCATGCAAAACATCGAGGAACAGGCCCTTGCGACTTACGAACGCACGCTACCGCTCTGGCTATGTTACGTCGATGACACTTTCACAGTTGTACACAAAGACGAAATCGAAGGTTTTCACGAACACCTCAACAGACAGAACGCCCACATACAGTTTACCAAGGAGATCGCGGAAAATGGTAACATACCTTTTCTAGACTGCCTCGTTAGCCGTGACAACAACAGACTACAGACGACAGTTTACAGAAAACTTGCACATACTGACAGACTGCTTGACGAATCATCTTACAACCCTACTTCACACGATGTAACGACAATACGGACCTTAACGAGACGAGCGCAACTAGTTTGCGACTCACGCGACAGTTTAGCAGACGAACGCAAATACTTAGACAAAGTTTTCAGTAAGAACAATTACAACCGCGACTTTGTTAAACGTAACACTTACACTTACATAAAATGCAATCTCTTAAAAACTTGAATGTACGTAGCAAAAGACTGGAAACTAGTAATATGGAATGACTAACGTAGGCAAAACATTTGAGCACTGAAAAGTCATGTGCCAACCTCGTGGCCCCGTAATAATTTTCCAAGTTCCAATGTTGTCTTGGTCTTGGTTTGGCTGCATCTCTGTGACTTAGTTGTGATTTTCCTAATGTGTGTAGATTCAGGTCTGAGATGCTACGAATGTGGCAACGCCAAGGAAGACTGTCCAGTCCGTCAGTGTATTTTCAATGATGGCCAGTGCTACAGTGTACAAAAAGGTTCAAAAACTGACTTTAAATATGGATGCATACAGCAGGATCTTTGCAACAAGACTGACGGGGATGGTCATTTTAGGCATTGCTGCAATGGCAGTCTGTGCAATAAAGGTATGTGACAGTACAGATATATATTAATCTCTTTTGATCTAATGGGGCATTCTGCATAATAATAATGAGGTTAAGTACTATTTCCATAATACCTCTTCACCTGAGTAGATAGATAGATAGATAGATAGATAGATAGATAGATAGATAGATAGATAGATAGATAGATAGATACTTCATTAGAATGTACATGGTAGCCATAGGCTTAATTACGTACAATACCTGTATATACTAAAGGGAAAAAAAACTTTAAAAAAAGCTAGAGTTACTAAAAATATTCTATAAGATATACAACCTAATAAACATTCTTATTATTGTTAATTAAATTACACTGAAAGTTAATAAAACTATTCTTTGTGCGATTAGTTTCATAACTAAGATCAAACACTCGGCTTTGCCTAAAATTGTACTTAGGGGTATGTCTTGGGGGAGCAAGTGGTGTAGTTTATGCTCTTCGACGTCTAAGATTTTACTGAAAAAGTGAACTGCATAAAAAACTATGATGATCGAAAAGTAAATCCATGTCTAAAAACACTAACGCTTCGTTATAACTTAAGTGAGGGCAAATAATTGATAAAGCTCTTTTCTGCACTCGTTCTAAATCATTAATTAGGTAATTAGGCAGAGATGAATGAAAAACTGGTACAGCATAGTCACAGACGGATCTAATACAACATGTGAAGAATCTTACTAAGTCCGATGTAGGGACCCTAGCACGTTTAAGTTGTCTAAGAAAATAAAGTCGTTTAGACGCTTTCTTGATAGTTTCGTTAATGTGTAAGTTCCAAGAGAGATTGTTTGTAATGGTCACTCCAAGTAGTTTGGCATTCTGAACTACTTCGAGTTCTTGGTCATTAATGAATAAAGGTGGTAGATCAGCATTGTTCTTAGAGAATGATAAACGGATTTCCTTACACTTGTCGATGTTCAATTGAAACCTGTTATCTGCGGACCAGTCCGCCACAGAATCGACATATTCTTGAGCACTTCTTGAATGACCTTTTGGAATGATTTCGGAAACTGTTGTTTTCTCTACGTACTTCCATACTAATGCGTCGAGAATGGACAAGTCATTGATAATGATGACGAAGAGCCATGGGCCCAGTTTGGTACCCTAACGAATACCAGAGGGCACCAAACCCCATTCAGATACACATCCTTCGGCAAGTTTTGTTCTTTGTTGACGGTTGGTAAGGAAATCGATAATCCAATTAATGATGGTATTGCCTTATTATCATTATCATTATCATTATCATTATCATTATCATTATCATTATGATGTGAGGAAAGGAGAATCAGTGAAATCAGCCAATCTCCCAGTTGGATGAAATGGAGTTCGTTTCTAGCTAAACTCTTAATCAAAAGCAATTTCGTGGTGGTCACAAACTCTAAAACAGCTGTGTCTGTTGATTAATGTGTCCGCTCGGAATAAACTATGCTAAGTGACTTTTGGGAGTTTTTTTTTCCTAAAAAATAGCTGATTTCTCAGATACATGTACAGGCTTGTTTTCGTGTGGTAAACATTACCCTGTATTTTTTTGTTGTTGTTTTGCGCTTAGTTTTTCGGGAAAAAATGGACCAAAGAAACATGTTCACCCAAAAAGTCGGTGTTTTTCCCAACCCTTCAATTGTATTTATCAGTTCTTCATTTGCATGCTTCCTTGGTTTCTCTTTATTGTATCCACAATGATATTTCTGTCTATTTTTTTCTAGTGAGAAAAGATCAACAGACTGATCAAGAGAATTTGCCCTCCAATAATAATAATAATAGCAACACACTTGCCTACGTATCACTTCCTGTTGCCTTCATCCTGTTAGTGTTGGTCTCTCTTGTTACTGGTGTTTACTGCTACAGAAAGTCGCGTTACAAGAAAATTCAAAGGTATTTTCTGAACTTACATCTTCATTCTTTAGTTACATAATGAGCTGGACACAGTTATAACTAAATTGTGCATTTAACAGAAAACAGTCAAGTAAAAGAACTTGAGTACTCCGACGAATTAACCTTAACTTCATTTACAAGAAAAAAAATTTCTTTCTCTTCAGGTCCGTCTCTTTACTTCAATAACTTTATACACTGTAAGCATCTTTGATTGATGTTTGGTCTCTCTAAATGGTGTTTCAAAAAAGCAAAACAAAAAGAAAAACAACAACAATGACATTTATTTAACTGATAAAGGGAAGGACCATAAGTTACATGTGTATAAAACTGCTACGGGGTGAACTACATGACTCTACAAAAATTAGGAATTGTTAAATAAATGTGGCTTAAAATGCTTCTTTGCACCTTTTTCCCAGTTTACCTCATACACGACGTGACATCATTCCTCTTGACAAGTGGGAAATTCTGCCCGAGGAGATCGAATATGAAGAGGAGCTGGGAAGAGGGGCGTTCGGTGTGGTGCACAAGGCAACCCTACAGAGACGAGTGGGAATAGAAGTGTTTGACGCAAGAAAGCTGCAGTTCGCGGAGGCGGAAAAGAAGAAGGCCTTTCAGGTTGTAGCTGTCAAGATCTTGAAAGGTAATTTATGAGTATCTACTTGATTAACAGCAAAAAGCAACAATACTGCAGAATATACCCTCCCACTCTGTACCTCTATTGCGTTTCTCGGTGGGATTTCTTTGAAGAATGAAACAGAACACAACAAGCTAATCTCTCATTCAATGACATGCAAATAAATGGCAGGGTATTCTGTAGTTAAGCAAGGCAAGCTCGTCGCATTAAACATATTTCTTTCGAAGATTAAGAGGAGCAACTTATATGATTTTATTAATATAAGTAATGAATAAAGTTTTGTGTAATAGTGTTAAGAAGACTTCAATCTACAAGCTTCTGTGCATCCAATTATTTTCATTATCAATAATTAATGTTTAACAGTATTTGATGTTCTTAGCCACTCGATCGGTTCTCATGTCCTGCAGGTAGCTGGTTAGGATTTCACAAATATCTTCAGTGTTCCTGTTGCAAAAATAATTGCAATTATTAGTGGCCATGGTAGTTAAGTGACGGGTCACGGGTAACGTTCTTTTCATCTGTTTCTCTATCATGCCCGTCCCTTCCCCTGCTCATGAGTGTATCACAGCACCAAGTATCTCAGTACCATGTTGATTTCTTTTTCACGTCCAGCATTGTAAGGCAAATCAGTTAATTTTTCATTTTTATAGGCTTCAAGAACGTTTCTAGGATTCGCTATCCCGTATCTGGGGCTCAATCAATCAATCAATCAAATACTTCATTGATGTCTCAACACAGCTTGTAGAGGGAAAATCCTCTACTAATTGGGGACACTTAACAATAACAATATAATTATTTCACAATGTAATTAACAATCTACGAAATGCTAACTAATGAATGATCAAAAGCTTTATAACTATTTAACTGACTATGACGACCTATTGAACTGAACTACTGACTGAACTGAACTGAACTATTGAAGTAGCTACTGAACCTTTTAAGGACCAAGCAAGAATGCTATGAGGAAAGGTTGTGCTAACTGTCTTATATTGAATTGTTCAGATGATGCAAATGAGGCACAAAAGGAAGAATTCCTGTCCGAGATTGAGCAGATGAAGCTGTTGGGTTACCATCAGAATGTTTTGTCCCTGGTTGGATGCAGCACGCTTCTGGACAACAAGTTCCTGGTCATAGAGTATGTTCCATTTGGTGACCTTCTACAGTGGTTACGGCGCCAGAGAAAAATGGTGGGAAATACATAGCATTAGAAACTATTGTGCAGTTTATTGATTTTTTTAATAATTGTTGTTGCTTCGTTTATTAATATTAAGTTAGTGAAAACTACTGTATAAGATCTACAAAGATAGTAGAGTCTCTCAAGGTATATATGTAGCAAGAGAAAGTTAGATTATATGATATAATTAAGCTATGTATGTACCACAACCTTTCCTGTAATTCTTTTTCGGAGAGCTTCACATGATGCAACATCCTCTCTTTTGTCAAAAAAAAGAGAAATAAAAAATACAAATAACCGATCTTTATACGCAGTGCTTTTCTCGCTGTTACTCTTGTAATGTTCAACTACAACGAAACGTTCAAATAAAGGGTTCATTTAAGTCAGACGACTCTGTCTAGTTCAACGCATTCGTGTTCATTAAGTCTCACTCTGAGCCTACAGATTCTAGCGGGTTGGTGCTTTGGCGAGTCTTCCTGAGCGGGTCGTTAAGTCGTTGGCTGGTCTCAGGTTCCTCTCGGCACTGCTTCAATGTTGATTGGCCTATCGGTGGGCTTAGGTAAATCCAGTGTTTCTAGTGTCCTCTGTTGCTGTTGGTTTGGTGTGCACAACTGGAATTCTGGACCAGGGAGGTGGACATCTGAATTGCGATGCTGGACTTCTGGTTCCGGATTTTGGTTCTGACCACAGTCTGGATAAATAGCTTGTTGTGGAGATTGCAGCTGCTTCTGGAGAATAGGCCCTGGTGCACCTGTGGCAAGCTCAGGTTGTGTGAGCAGTTGATCTTCCTTATGTTAATACGGTGCTGTGTCACTGGCTTGCAGAGACATGTAATTCTTGGAACCAGGTAGTGGGGCTGCCAACCTTATCTGTGCTCCAATTCGAATCTTTCCGTACGGAGTAGTTACAGTGTACGATATGGGTGAGAAAACTTCTCTACGATACCATGAGGCCAAGCAGAGTGCTTGTGCTGAGGATTGGGTTTCGCATAAACGCACTGGCTAGGCTTAATTACACCATGTGAAAGTACTCCCGTCTTTCTGTCATAGTACTGTTTTTCTCTAAGCCGGCGTGCACCAATCTTGATCTTAACGGTAGCAGGTTGTACAACTTTGGGCTGCAGAAGCGCTGGTGTCATGGGGATTATTCCCTTTGCGCGACGGGGGATAAGTCTTTGAGCTGGTAGGTGTTTTTGTCCTTGCTGTGGAGTATTTAGGTAGTCCAGAAAAACGGATGATGAATATCCTTGTTCTCTTGGTACATCCTCTTGAGGCAATTGCTTCTATTCAGTACTGATGAATTGCGGAGCATTGTCCGACACCAAACGATCTGGCACCCCGAACCTTACAAAGTGTGCTTTGGTCAACTCCATTACTGTCGCTGTGGCAAGTCGTAACAAAATGCCACTTTCCTTCCCACATGAGGATGTCTTGACTGACTAACGACCATGGGTGGTCTGGAATGTCATAACTGAGCACGGGTTCTTTTGGGGCTTGACTACCGTACTGAGCACACACCGAACATGACATAAGTTTATTCTTGATAACTGAGGTCATGCCAGGCAAGAAGAGGGACACCTTAGGTCGTCGAATACACTAACCTACCCTAAAGTGTGTTTTGTGGATCTTCTCTGGCATAGCTGATCTCATTGAGCGTGGAATGACTGCCTGCGGTCCTTTATACACAATACCATTTGACACAGATAGTTCATCTTTGAAGGTGAAGTAAGGTCGCACTAAAGGATCCACCCGCGCTTTGCTAGTTGCCCAGCCAGTCATTACCAGAAGTGATAACTTTTGCAGGGCGGGGTCCATTGCAGTTTGCTCTCGCAAGGCATGCAGGGTAAATAATAGTAATGATGATAATTAATATTTCTATAGCGCAAATTAACATGTAGACATGATCAAATGCACTTTACAAACTATGTGAGCAGAAAAAAGTAATTCAAATAAACATAACATGATAAGAATCCTAACTGGCCGGAGGCAACCAGTCGGCTATTTACAAGGATGGCTGAGGGGTTGAACCAGGGACTTCCCGTAACAACACCAGCAAGCGGCCAGAGCGGGATTTGAGCCCGGTAAGCCGCATTGAAATCCAGCGCCCTAACCGCTCGGTCATCCTGCCTCCAATGACAGTTTCCAATTCTACTCTAGATGTGCTCTCCCGAGAGATTTGCTGTGGAAATCTGGGGCAGAGGTGCTCTGGATAAGGTGTCAGCGATGAATTGCTGTACCCCTTTCTTGTACTTCACCACAAATGACCGTCGTTGTAGCCTCATACGCATGGCCTGTAATCAGCTGGGTGCTTTGTTGGGAGGTTTTCTATAGATACTCTCTAGTGGCTGATGATCTGTTTGGACGGTGATATCTGACTTTCCGTAAAGCAGACTGTCCCATTTGTCGAAATAACCGCATATCTTTGCTCTGTCTCTGTTAGCGTGTTGGAGAAAAAAGCCACGGTTTGATCATTCTGGAGGAGTGCCCCACAAACGCCAACACCAGAGGCATCTACCTGAAGTGTTACAGGCAACTGAGGATTTAGGTAAGGTAAGACGGGGGCATGAGCAATTAGATTCTTGGACACGGCAAAAGCTGTGTCGTGTGCATCAGTCCAGTGGAAGGTGACGTCTTTGCGGATTAAGTCTCTCAGAGGCGTGACCACATCACTCAAATGTGGGCATAACCTGGCCAGGAAGTTAAGCATTCCCAAATAACGCTGTACGGCTTGTGGGCGTGCAGGCTTGGGCATCCTTGTGAATGCTTCGACTATGGATAGAGCTGGGCTAACTCCTTCAGGGCTGAGCTGGAATCCCTGGAAAATTACTTTTTGGGTTTTGAACCTCCACTTGGTTGGAATCAACTTGAGCTGCACTTGTTGCATACGTAACAGAAAATTGTAGAGATTCTCCTTATGATTCTTCTCTGTCTCCTCCCATGTTTCTCCATATCCATAGATAAGGACATCATCGGCAATGTTGCAGATACCTTTAAGTCCTGCAGTACTCTGCAGGTCCACACGAGACTCCGTACGGCAGTCGAAGCCAGCGGTAGCGTCCATATGGGGTATGGAACGTTGTTGCCAAGCTGGGTTCATGATCTTGAACTATGTTGGTAAAACCAGACATCGAATCTGCTACTAACACTTTGCACTATTGAGTTGCGGCAAAATGTCGTCAAAGCGGAGGGATTGGATGCTTGGGTACTCTTACTGCTTTGTTAATAATGTTGGATGGGTCTAAACAGATTCTAAATTTGTCCATGTTGCTGCACCAGACCGTGGGCTCATACTGTCAGCATATCTTCCCTCCGCTTTCCATTTTTGTTCTTTGATTTTTGCATGACGGGCTACTGCGTGTCGATGAATTGCGTCATGGATTTGGGTTACTGTTCGGTCCAAATCAAAAGAAACAGGCCTCCAAAACTGTCCCAATCCTTTATGTGCATCAGTAATGCTTCAAGCACCCACTTTAGAATTATGGTGAATGGTCTAGTTGGGGATGTTGTGGGCAGAGGAGCAACATGAGACATATGTGGCGATAACACTGGTTCTGGAATCCTAGGCGCGGTTTTTAAAGGCAAGTTGTCAGCTGTTGGGGGTTGGTGTTTACGTTGCAGTGTATGGTTTCTGGGCTGGTGCATTAACCCGTGATCCAACTGAGTGGACTTCATCTGCACGAATCTTCACTAGTCGCAGCTTCACACAGTATGAGCCAGACAGGAGCGGGGGCTTTCCCTGTATTTGCGAGTCCAGCCAGCAGCTCTTATTTTCCCATGGGTATAAGTTTAGAGTTTTCGTACGTAAATAAGGTGGCTTTGCTAGGGCTGTGGTAATCTTTGAGCTTCTGTCCCAGAGGGACAAAGAGAGGGCATGCTTTTCTGGCAGCGTGTTGTAAGTGTAGGCAGTATCCAACTGGTTTTGTATCCACCTCAAATAGGTCAGTCTGATAATTCTTCCTTGCCTGGGGTGTTGAGAAATTGGCATCAAGTTGGTGTGCCTGGGGTTTAGGACTCAGAATTTCTGAGGCTTTGGCAACAGGTAGGGCTCCCACTCGACACGCCCGGGCAAAGTGTCCAATTCTCCCACAGCCATTCTTAGAGCATCGCTTGTTTGAGGCTGGGCATACCTAACGAGGGTGTACTGTACCTTCACAGTACTGGCAGGTATCAACTTTACCCTGCCGGTTAGTCAGACCTGGATCCCAATTTGCTCTGGTTTTAGTGGTTTCTTTGTGCTTGCATAGTTTACTTGATCCGTAGGCCCTTTGCCTGCTGCATTATTGCTTTGGCCTTCTCACACTGTTCAAAGTTCTTAGCTATTTGCAACATAGCCTTTAGTCTTTAGTGACTTTATCTCTGTGTCATTTATCCAGTACTAAGGAACATCAGTTTCTCATTGTTGATCCCAGATATGAATTTATCCCTAAGTAACTGGTCCTCACATTTATGACAGTATGCGAGTCTCGTACCTTGTTGTTTGACTCGTCCTACCCAGGCTGCGACATATTCTTGATTTTCCTGCTTCATTTCGGCGAATTTTGTCCTCTCCGTTAGAACGCCTTCACTTTCAATGAATAGCTCCTGAAAGTGCTTGAGGATTACGTCTTGTTCCTTTCTTCTTTGCCAGCGATGGCCGAACGAAAAGCTTCCATAGCTTTGCCTTTTGCCAGCCATAGTGGCAGAGTGGGTCCTGGTTCTTCCGCTTCTTTGCCAGGAGCGCGAAGTGGCTCGCTCTCGTACGATCCATTGAGCTCGCTCCAATCTTTAAACATCTTTATGAACTTCTCACAATTTCGTCGCGGCTCAGCTTTTGTCGAAAAGGTCGGTAGCATGACTGCCGCGATTCCCTGTCCTGAAGAGGCCGCCATTGTCCATCGTCACTTTGTCTTGATTTTCTTAGTACAGGGAGAAGTTTTCGAGTAGCAAAATCCCACCATGTTATTGAAAATAAACACACAAGATGGACGCAACGTTTATTTACCCATAAGCCCTAAAGAATGCTGGGGCATAACACGTGATGCGGTGGGTTATGACGTAAATGATGTAACATGACGTAAGACACATGTACATGCGTGCATACATTTATCGAAACACCCTTTCCAGGGCTTTTCAGTCACAATGGTATCCCTTATGGTCTAATTAATGTAAGACAAGTGCGAGATGCCATCTTTGATTGGTCACAACGCATGCCTAGATCAAGGCTTCATGTTCTCTTAAGAGACAGTGACTGCAATTCACCCATAAGACACCCGTTAGAAATTCTCTTCACTGCCCATGATTGGTCATTAATGGTGTTCTGTGTTCTAGATCAATCAATCTGAAAACAATGAAAGGAAAAATGGCGAGAAGGATTACCATGACAAAAACATTCTAGAGGATGGAGAAAGGACAAATACCTTTGACGAGGTAGGATTTTTTCCGCTTTTTCTCTCGCTAAGTGGAGTTTGACAGTTGAAGTTGCTTAATAAGTCATTCCCATTGATTCTTATGTTTATTAGTCCTTCCCGTTCACTCATCTTATACTACAATCGGTTATTTATACAGGAAACCCATGTTGATAAAGATCAATTTCCAGAGAAAATGGAGTCGACACCAATACAAGACATCAATGACGTCACTGTTGACTTTTTACCTTCGGAAACGACTTCTCAAGTAAGGGCAGAGGATGCATAATAAATGTCTCAACATTTTAAAACTTGCCTTAGTAAAACACACATAGAAAGTGAAAAAATGTTTATTATTATTATTATTATTATTATTATTATTATTATTATTATTATTATTATCAAAAATGCGTTACTTTATGTTCTAAAATGTGATTTTTCCATTACGCAGAACCCCGTTAATGCGAAAGAGGTTGAGGGAAATCATTCATCCGGAGGACAAATCTCAGTCAAGGCTGAATTGACTCCACCAGCATACAGTCAAGATGACACCATGGAAGCAACTTTGGTTTCTGAAGAACTTACTAATGTAAGAAAGAGAGTGTTGTGACGATATTGTTAGTCCCAGGCCCCCAGGGGCTCATGCGGATGGTAGAAATTTTTTGCTCTCGGTTCTGTGAGCAAATGTAGTCGACGAAGAGTCTTACTGCCTTAAATGAATTGTGTTATTCAGTTTCTTATGGGTTTATCGCTTTACAAGTACGTTATATGGTGTCAGTAGAAACTGTGCTGACTTTTGTTGCTCGTCCTCCTGACTGGGCAAATTTGGTGAGTTGTGTAAAGCCAATTTTCCTGCCCTTCTGTGTATAGTTTCGGTGCTGTTCTAGTGTGAATTGAATATGCCACCTCCGGAAGAAGTAGAAAGCACTACCTCTGCTAAGAATCTGCCGGGCGCTCTACCCACTGTGATCACTGTGCCTGTAAATATACCACTTCCGAAAAAGTTACAATTAAGTAGTGGAAATCTCAAGGTTAAATGGCAACGCTTCCGACGCGCATGGTCGAATTATGACATCGCTACTCAACTCAGAGACTCGGAAAATCAGAACAGGAACAAGGAACGGAGAACCGCAACCTTGCTCACCCGTATAGGCCCAGATGCGTTCGATGTTATCGATACAATGGAATTCGACACTGAAGACCAAACGAAGGATCCAGAGATCATCCTCGAAAAGATGAAGAGCTATTGCATTGGTAAATACAATGAGACTTACGAGAGATATGTTTTCAACCGCAGGGACAAGGAGATAGGTGAATCCGTTGATGTTTATGTCACAGCACTAAGAAAGCTCGCCAAGACTTGTAATTATGGGTCAATCACCGACTCGCTTATTCGTGATAGAATTGTGGTTGGAATTAGTGATAACTCAGCTCTCAAGAAACTACTTCAGACAAGTAAACTCACCTTAAATCAATGTTTAGATATCTGCAGATCTTTGAGACTTCAGATCGACAACTTAAGGCTATGAATCAGGAAGACGTACGCTATGTGAAGGAGACACCTACTGTGAAAAACAAGACTAGTCCACCAGCCAACAACCCGAACGAGACAAAAGGTCAAAGGATGGTCTGCAAGTTTTGTGCCAGACAGCACACTGTCGCTAAATAAAACTGTCCTGAATGGGGAAACTCGTGTAGGAACTGTGGTAAGCCTAACCATTTTGCTGTTTGCTGTCATGAATCTAAGAACAGAGTCTTGTCCATGGAGTGCGAATCTGAATATGAAGAGTATGGAGGAGTAATTAAAGTTGAGGAACAGCTCAATGCTGTTCCCTCAACAGGTAGCCGAAACCAAGTATTTGCCACCATACTTGTCAATAGACAGGAAGAGAAGTTCCAGCTGGATAGTAGATCCACGGTAAACATCATAGCCGATAAAACAGTGGAGAACCTATTTGAAGAGAACGGACTAGATGACCTGGAGAAAACATCAGTGACTCTGATTATGTATAACCAGTCAGAAGTTAAACCTTTGGACAAGAAACTTTTCAGGGTAATGAACCCAAAGAACAGCAAAAAAAAGTACAGCATCGAGTTCCTTATTATTAACGGTACGTGCAAGTCCATTCTTGGTTTGAGAGCTAGTGAGGACCTACAGCTGTTGATCATTAACAAACAGAATATATTTGCTATGAACTGCCATATTGTTGAAAGTGAAGCTTTCACAAAGGAGGGTTGCCTGTCTCAGTACAAAGATGTGTTCTAAGGGAAGGGAACACTAGAAGGAGAACTCCATCTGGAGATTGACAAGAATGTACAACTAGTTCAGCTGCCAACGAGAATGGTGCCAATTTCCCTAAAAGAGGCTGTCAAACATTGGAGTAATTCAGAGAGTTGATACGCCTACTGGCAACAAAGAAGAATGGTAAAAGTCTGACTCTGCATTGACCCAAAGCCACTGTATCAAGCGCTTCACATAAACCATTATCCCTTGCCTACAATAGATGACGTCCTTCTTCTATTATATATGCAGTATGCAGTATGGAACACCATGGGGAAGATATCGCTGGCTTAGAATGCCGTTTGGATTATCTCCAGCTCCCGAAGAGTTTCAGAGAAGAATTGATTTCGCACTTGAAAGGCTACCAGGACAGGTCATAGCAGATGACGTCCTTGTCTTCGATCAGGTGAAACAAGTAAGGAGGCCCTTAAAGAACACGACCGCAATCTAAGAGAGGCGCTCACCCACTGCCAGCACAATGGCATCAGGTTAAATGCGCATAAGACGCAGTTTAGACAGAAGGAGGTCACCTACATGGGTCATGGTGTATGTTCAGAGGGTCCAGGCGCTGATCCAAGTAAGCTAAGGGCCATTGACGACATGGACCAAAATCATTAAGCAGGGCTGGCAGGAACAATCAACAATCAACCCCCACCCCACCCCCGCGTCACCCTCTTTGCATGATCATTTTAACTTCAGAGAGGAACTATCAGTCCATCATGTTGTTGTGTTCAAGGGTTAAAGAATTGTGGTACTAGCTGGATGTTTTGGGCGCCAAGACCTCCAAAGAGGTTATTAGTAAGTTGAAGCCTCATTTCGCAAGATATGCAACCGCAGTTTGATTTTGCTGGATTTCAAAGCTTCGCAAAAGATTTTCAGTTTGAGCACATCAAAACGTCACCTCGATATCCACAGTCCAGTGGAAAGGCGGAGAACAGTGTTAAGACAGAAAAGGCTTAAAGAAAGCTGCAGATGCGGGCCATGCCTCACACCTGTCTCTACTGGATTTTAGAAACACACCCTCAGAAGGAATGGATAGTTCCCCGGTACAGCGTCTTCTCTCTCGAAGGAAATGCTCTCTACTCCCCGTGGCTTATCAGCTGTTTTAGCCAAAAATTGTTCCCAATGAGGCGAAGAACTTACAAAGTAGGAAACACATGCAAGCTGTTTACTATGACCGAGGAGCTAAGGTCTTACACCCATTAACGGAAGGAGATGTGCTACGGGTCCTACCTTTGCCAGGTCAGTCTAAATGGTTTAAGCCTCAAGTGAGGATAATGTGGTGGTACGATCCTACAAGGTCCGCACAGAAGATGAAAGGATCTATCGCCGCAATCGTCCCATCTTTACAAGGTTCCTGAAAGTTACCAACCCATCTCAGATGACGAGACAGTGCAAATAAAAGGAGAAGACCTGAACTCCGAAACTTCGTTAGATCTTACGGAGGACACAGCAGTGGCATCTAATGCATCTCCGGCAATGCAGAAGCCAGATGCGTCAGTAACAGCAGAGTTTTCATGACTAGACACCCAGCCGGCCTCTTCGAATAGTCCTGTTCCTCCTACTACCAGGAGCGGCAGAACAGTTAGGAGACCAGCCTGCCTCAACGTTTTCAGTGTCTAAGGAACTTAAAGAATAACTGAACATTATCATCGATTATCATATTATATCAGTTATTGCAATGAGACTGTTGTTGTCGTTTATTTCGTTTGTTTCTTTTTTATACTTTTTTTTGTTTTGTTTATCTTTTGCTTTTTGTTTTTGTTTATTTATTCTTTTTGTCAGAAAAAGGGAGATGTGACGAAATTGTTAGTCCCAGGCCCTCAGGGCCTCATGCAGGTGATAGGAAGTTTCCGGATGGTTCTGTAAGCACATGTAGTCGACGAACAGTTTTACTGCATTAAATGAATTATGTTCTTGTTACCCTTCACAATGCACTCCTGATGTATTACTATCACTATAATCTTCTTCCATCTTCCTTTGAAACATTTTTCAAACAGTAGCATCTATATACTCATACAATACCAATTAAATCAAAATCTAAATCAACCTATTACATCAATACCATCAAAACAAACTATGGTAAATTCAACTTTCGCTTTAAAGCTGTTAAAGTTTGGAATCTACTTGATGAAAGCATTAAACACCTACCCCTTAAAACGTTTAAAAACAAAGTCAAGTTTGACATCTTACAGTCTTACTGTTCATGAGTTTTCAGCTGGTACATATTTATTCATTTATTGATTTATTCTCTCGTTTATTTATTTATTTATTTATTTATTTATATATTTAATTTTGTCTTCTTTTTTTTATTTATTAACTGCTCTGCTATAGCTTTAGTGCCAACCAATCTCCTATACTTAAACATTACTTAATTTTACTCAGCTCGATTAGCTTTTCAGTTATTCTGAGTAAATGTTACCTTTCCTGTATTATTAGATTATGTTGTATATTAAGTTCAGTTATTATTTGGTAATAAAGCTGGTGTTGTTCAGTTTCGTTTGCGTTTATCGCTTTACAAGTACATTATAAGTGTGTGCCATGTTAAGATTTTGTTTATTGCTTGAATGGTTTTGTTCATCTGCCATGAGTATCAGTAAACACACTTGTAATTATGACTATTTTAGCGCTTCATATCCATATGTCTTGATGGTTATGCTGCTCTAACAAACCATTGCCTCATTAATTTTAGACTACTTATGGTGGAAACCTTCCTGATGAAGGAATGCTGTCAGTTCAATCAACATCACAGGCAGAGAGCCATGCTGCCGCTGTGTTAATTTTCACTGGTGACCTTGATGAGGAGGATGGCTTTACCACCAAACAGCTGTTTTCTTTTGCTTGGCAAATAGCAAGGGGAATGGTAAGTATCTGGCAATTTAATTGTATTTCTCTGATGACAAAGACTACTTACACTGCAACTAAAATGATTCCAGAGAAGAAAGGGTGACGCTTTCATTGGCTGACACCTTGCCATGTTAAAGGATGAGAGTTATCCTCGAATTCTCTTCCTACCAAAGAACTCTTGTTTGGAGTCGATTGGCAAATTCAGTGAGGGTTGGGAAAAATAACTGACTGTCATTTGCAAAATACTTTCTTTATTGTTGTAAACTAAATTCGAATCAATTGAATAAAACACTTTAAAGGATCACATTGAGGGCTTGGTTCAGGGGGTGTTTTACTTCTATTTCGGCCGGGGAAGTGGGCACTTATTTGAGCGCAGGCGCTTCTTCGAGGAACTACAGTAATTATTGTTGTCCTTGTGGAATACGAGGTAACAGCCCATAATATATTTATAAAGTACTGCATGTTGTTTTTAATTTCCTGCTCCAGCTGAAAGACTCTCTTCCATCTAGAATTTTTTGTCTCTCGTCGTAAGGTACCCAATTTTGAAAACTGCTAGAAATGACAGGAATTTCTTGGTTGCACATGATGTATTCTAGACAAGCACAAACAAGCTTTTAAAATGATGCACATCATACTTCATATGGCTGCGGCTCTTCACGGTGTATTGTTCATGTTTGGTTTGTTTCCAGAACCATCTTGCCGAAAACGGTTTTGTTCATCGTGACCTTGCAGCTCGTAATGTTCTTGTTGGTCATGATGGCATGGTAAAAGTGTCGGACTTTGGATTAATGCGCCAGATATATGAGGATGTGTACAATTCAGAGAAGACCAAAAAGCTGCCAGTAAAATGGATGGCACCAGAATCGCTTTATGAAGGCGTATACACAATCAAGAGTGACGTGTGAGTGGATATATTGACTGGTCATTTTGGAATTCTATCTTTTCTTAAGTAAAAGAGACTTAGACAAGTTTGAAATTAAAGCAACACTCTCATGGTCAACTGGTTGAGCGTTGTAGCTGAGCAGCTTCCAAATGCCTCATATATAGAGGATATTACATGGCCACGTGAAGGTATAAATTTCTCTTCCTTGACTGGGCACAGCGAACGAGTGAAATATTTTTGACAGTGAGAAGAAAAATAAGCAGCTACGTACTGTATTATCGTTACATTAAACACCCACGAAGTACCAAACCATTTCACTTTTCGCTGAAACAGCGCAATTTATTATGTAACCATGTGAATGGGGATCTTTTCAAAGACGAAAATAACATGTTATTGTCACATGTGAAGATATCATGTTGTCGCATGAAAGCTCACCTGGTATTTCATTGAATAAAATACATTCTACTCCAAAAATTCAAAATGTTTGAGGCTTGCTTCCCATCTGCTAAAGGCATGAACACTGTACAGTGTCCATAAAGCTTAAGTAGGATCTC
The DNA here is from genome assembly GCA_016490735.1 of Pachyseris speciosa. NCBI lineage: Eukaryota > Metazoa > Cnidaria > Anthozoa > Scleractinia > Pachyseridae > Pachyseris > Pachyseris speciosa. The sequence goes on from JAEMWC010000128.1 coordinate 344,487, forward strand.
TGTGGATCACCAAAGAATTTAGCTACGAGACAGATACAAACATACAATTACAAGAATGAGCTGAATCACTTAATAAGAATCACAAAACGAAGCTAATAATAATAACGTAAAAATAAATATAAACCACAATAAATATAAATCACATCATAAACAACAACAAACTTGCTGAAAGACACATCTGTTGAAGGATCTTCTGTCCCTCTGTTTTTGAATAGCTGGTCCTATGGTGTTCTTCTCTGGGAAATGGCCACCTTGGGTAAGTAAATCAAACATGTTTTATAAAAGTAGGATTATAGTAAATTTCTTGGAAACTGTTTTGCCTGCTTTCAAGTAATTTCGTTGTTCAGAAAGAATTATGAAAAGAAAAATCTTAACCGCTTTATGAGAGCCATTACCCACATGTGAATTATTTTTTATTTTTTTTTATTTAATTTTTTTTATTATTATTATTTTTTTTTTTTTGCTTTATTTCCACACCACGGTCGACCGACTTACAGTTACTTACATCAATATTGCAGAGCGGTGGTTACATTACTGAGAAAATGGTAGATAGACTATTTAAAATACGAGACTTACTCTCCTAAGGAAATTACACAAAAAAGACATTAAAAGATATAAGCCCACTTATGATAGAACATTAATAATGCTTTATTAGCAGTTGTGATCTCCTTTAGAATAAAAAGACTATCATGCAGCCGCAGAAGAAAACCCTAGAAACATAGTTAATCCTCACGCCCACCAGTGCAAACAATATGGTATTTTTCAATAAGAACACAGTTAGTTTAAAGCCTGTCAATTAGTCGACATATTGTGGCAACCGTATACGATCGTACTTGGATTTAATGAGATTTCTTCGTGTGTTTTTTCACACCACCAAGTTTCAAACCGGTTAAAGAAAGAGGCTGTTTTCTTGCAGGAAACTAAAAGGTGGTTTAACGTTTGCTTCTCGCATTTGCAAAAGGTGCAGAGGTCGCTTTCTTTTATGCCATCACGATATAAACTCGTTTGAGTGGGTAGTATGTTCTGTAGAATTGTACACTGGAACATTTGAAGTTTGATTTCTTTCGTGATCATAAAAGGTAAGTTGTAGACTTCAGCCATATGTAAATACATGAAACCCTCACTGAGATATCCATGTAACAAACGATGAGCCCCCTTCCTGCAACAGCTCTGCCTCTTCCCTGGCATACTAACCTCCACCCAGCGATAGCTCCAGGGTTTTTATTAAGTTAATCTGATAGTAATTGGTTCGTAGAATATTTATCGACTTTTATGATGTCATTCATTCAGGGGGTGTTCCTTATCCTTCATTGACTAATTCGGAGCTGTTTCAACTACTGAACACTGGCTATCGCATGGACAGGCCTGACATGTGCTGTGATGAAGTGTAAGTGTAAGATGCAAGACGTCTTTCTGATGAGTAGTAGTAAGTAAGAAGCTGTATATCCTTAACCAAGAGACCATATATCATAATTATAGTTACATGTTCCTTACATTTTCCTTTCTTCATGCTGAGTCAAATTTTAAATTATATTTTGGCACCGTTGATTCACTCAAAGGATATGTGAATTATAAGCATGGAATTATCCTCACTATATCAATGTTCAGGTCTTCTTTGTTCATTTTTCTCTTCTATTCCATTCCCCTTTCAGCTTGGGTACCTGTTTTCTATGTATCAGCTCGAGGTACATAATGTAACATAACTAAAAAAATGCTTGTAAATTATGACTTTGCTTTGTTATCTGTCATTTCTCAATCCATAACAGTCACGACCTGATGACTGAATGTTGGAAAGAGGATCCAAGCCATCGTCCCAGCTTCTTTCAGCTGATTGAAAAACTGGAGTTGCTGATGGAAAGGGATGTGCCATACTTAAACGTCAATAAGCACAATGAAACCAGCCCTTACTACCAGGTGCCTACACAGGCTAGTGCTGCTGTTGACGAGACTAAATTATAAAAAGTTAAACTTGTGCCAAGAATAACTAAGTACTTGATAATTATGAATTATCGGACCTTGCACATATATCAAACATTACGTAATTATGTACCGTTGATAATGAAGACCCAGAGTCGGCTTGAATATGCCTGATGCTCTATTATCGCTGGCCGTTATCTCACAGTGAATCAACAAGGCATGGGATATAGCACCAACAAAACAAAATATACTACAGGAACGCAAAACAGAGGAATCAAAAATTTATCCATATCAAACTGCTGGGCTAGAATAGATGCATAATATATAAATAGATTACCAGTAATTATTGGCATCTACTAGGAAGACGTAAAAATGAACCTTTTGTAGTATATTTGTAGATTTAGTGTGTTTCCAGGTCTACCAAGTGTTGCCTGATGATTTAATTCAATTTTTGTTTGTAAGTTGAAAACTGAAAGAGGAGAACTCGCTTTAAGGTGAGTCGGAAAGATGCCTTTTGTACAGTGGTGTAGTGCACTACATCCCATCTTGTTTTGAGACAACACATTTGCAAACACTTGTACCAGGAAACACTTTATATGCAGCCTTCTGATAATACCTTGGAGGTAATCAAGGTATCATTTTTATCTTTTATCAATATTATTAATCTTGCTAAGAGATATTTATTCCTCAATATTTAATGCCTTGTAGAGGCCATACATCAAGATCACCTAATATACATGGCTTAAATGTATTAAAGGTACTTTTTTGATATAAGAAAAATAAATTTCTAAAAGTACCAAAGTTGTGCAAGTTGAAGAGATTGCTAAACTAAATGTGTATACTATTAACTCCCTCTCCATCTTTTTTAAGTTGTCACTGATGCTATTTGGCCATTCAAAGTCATGCATGGAAACAGCTGACACTATGCCTTTACCATGCGTGAGAATTTATTGATGTCAGAAAACAAGGTACATCGATAATAATAATCATCACCATCATCATCATCGTATCATCGCGTCTCAAATCTATCTAGCCGAGCGCAGATGCTCTACTAATTGGGGAGAAATCAAATGTTGGTTTTTGGGGAGAGGGAAAAACCGGAGTACCCGGAGACAAACGCCTCGGAGCAGAGAAGAGAGCCAACAAACTCAGCCCAGTTATGACGCCGAGCACTGGGATAGAACCCGGGCCACATTGGTAGACGGCGAGCCACGATGATTCTCCCTATCATGCGAAAACCGAATTCAATAATTGTTAATTGTCCTCTTCAATAGATCAATCACTGGCCCATGCTAAAGAAAGTGGTCCGTTTAAGACATTAAGATTTTTGTTTTCTTAAACCCATTTATACAGTGCGCTGTTGATGCTGTTGGAATTTGAAATTGCCAAGTAAGTCTGACCTTTGTACGCAAAGGATGTCACATCAGTCGCTCCGTCGGTTGAAAACTCTTGGTAAATGGTGAATTTTGACCCAGAAAACTGATAAATCACTGATTGTGAGCTGCGTCCCTGATCATCTCCGCGAGAATTGGCCACACCCAAATACGTTTTCCCGCATAACACAAATGGAAACCAGGCGAAAGCTCCACGGGTTGGAATAGACTGAAACAAAACGAACCCGGTGCCATTTGCTTGTAAATGAACGAGTTGATACTGAAATTACGTCCTTCTTCATAGTTGGCAAAAGCGAGGAATGTGCCACCATTGATGCTAAAGGACTTTACATCAACGGCAGCATTTGTCTTAAAAGACTGCAGTTTGACAAACCTCTCACCTGACCACTGTGTCTATATTATTTGCAAAAACAAGGAAAGTTTCATTATTTATCACGATGGCAGAGCTTCCGAAAGCTCCGTCAGTTCCTATCTCCTGAAACTCTTTTAACTGGTTGTCCTTCCATTTGTAGATGACTGAACTGATGTTGTTAGTAGTGGGACCAAAAAGTTCTAAACGGCCAGGAAAACGTCAAAGACGTTACGCCCATTGCTCCGCTTGCTTCCATTCCACTGGTAAATAACAGAGTTTATTCGCAATGTAGTTTCATTATGGGAATTAGCAACAGCAAGGAAATGTTTATCAGCGACCGTAAAATATTCGATGTCACTTCCGCCAAAGGTGGTTATGATCTGATACAAGGAGAACGTTCCAGTTAATTCGTTCAGTTTGTAGATGAAGGAGTCTGCGCTCGAACCACCCTGTGGGTCACCAAAGCTAGCGAAGGCAATTAACAGACTTTCATCTACGCTGAAGTGTTCCACAGCGGAAGCAGCTGTGGTTGATACATCTTGGCCTTTTTCGAAGAAACCACCAGAACAACCTTGGTAATAAAAACAAATATTTTAAAACATGTAAGTATGTCATCAATAAATGATATATCTAAAACTGAGAAACGTAAGCTTAAGATGACTCACACCGGTTTCCAGCACTTTCTACAACTTTTATTTTGATGGTTAATTACTATCAATGTTTATACCTTATGACCTTTACAGTGGTATCAAATAAATGCCCAATCCTTAGTGAATACGTCATGAAACTTTTTTTTTTTCTTTGACATAATAGGTTTTCATAGCAACGCTTTAACCTGTCTAAAAACCTCTTAATTTTAGCTTTAATTGACAATAACTAAAAACCAGCCCCGTGACCCCCATTTTTTTCATTTTCAGGAAATACTAAGTATAATAAAATATAACATTTTGCAGAGTTAGAAAAACTTTGTGAAAGCGGGTTCAGAGCCATCTAAAATTTGGAAAATTTAAGATGGCACAGTTTGCAAAATGTTGGATCTAGACTCGGTTATTGCTTCCCATCAATAAAATAACATACAAGGTGTTGTAGAGGAAAGGAAAGAAAACGATAACAACACAGACAAACAAAGAGAAAAATAAACATTCCCGCCCTCGGCAATGGTGGTAGGAAACTGGCGAGGAACTAGCTCAACATAGTGGCAAGAGGCTGTCCACTCAACTCGGTGCGGTGTCTGGTCAGTCCCATTCGATGAGGACTCATGCAACCCTTTGGTGCCTATTTTGTTAATTGAGTAAAGTCATTGAAAAAATAAACAGTGTTCTACCTACCTGAACAACTGTATAATCGCAAATCGTTCTCAATCTCTGCAGTTATTCTGTCGATTAGTTCCTTAACTTTCTTTTGCTGTTTCTTCATCTCGCCGTTTTGTCTTTCAATTTCATCACTGACTTTCTTTTCCTCTGGAGGAACTAAAAGCAATGTATTTCGTTCAGTACAAACACTGAAATGCAATACAGGGCAGAGATATTGAGTTTCGTTACCACAACCACCACCAATACCTAGTTTCAACTTTCGATCTTCATCTCATTATGGTTCTTGATCATTTGAACCAAGAGACTGAACAATGTCTCTCGTGCCTTTGTGTTAAAATACATTTTCAACTGGCGTTATTAACGTTCAGCTGTTGAAGCTATTATTTTGAATTACTTCTTACCACGTTATCTCCATTTTATTCGTTACTTTTCTATTTGCTTTAATATCACCTATTCAGACCTCTGTTCACGAGCTCAACAAAGTAGAAAAACCTAAACATGGAGTTAAATTTAGCGTACAATACTAGATTACTGCCGGTTTAGTTTTCATCGCTAATCTCAAATTGATGCAATATTTACCTGCATGTTTTGCACATTGGTTGGCTATGACCACCACTGTGCAAATGATGACGAGAAGAAACAACACTGGTTTTCGCAGAGCCATCGTGATTCTGTTAAGAAAGGCCGAAATCGTTGCAGTTCTTAATTGTGATATATAGTGGTAGATGCCACAGTTATATCCTCGCCCTGGTAATATTTGGCGCTATACTTTTTGCTGTATATACGTCTGCATGAATTAATAAAATGGAAAAGAAAGGAAAAGGAAAGCTATACGCAAATTCCAAACTCACAGTTGCCACCCCATACCTCAGAATAACGGTGCAGTTGTGTGTTTTCCTTACCCGAGAGTGTGGCCCACTGTGTAGCTTCAAGCGGTATAACAGGATCTTCTTTAGTGTTCCCCTGGTTAGAAAAATAAATCAGTTATGAACCAGCAGCTCATTTGCACTTAAAAGAAAAATTCAAATTAATTAAGCAATAGACCACATGTTTCTATGGTTTATAGGCTGATAAACCACGCGGGATGTTGGAAGAACACTCGAAGAATTCGTAAATCACGAGCCGCAGGCGAGTGATTTACAGATTCTGTTCCCATAGAAACTTGTGGTCTATTGATTTTATATAATAATTCAGAAGACGCGCGAAATTTCCATTAGTTTACGAGCAGAATAAACCATAGCTGATTGACCAATCAGAGCGCTCGCATTGATTTGGTTATTATAAAAAATTTTCAACAAACTTTTAAATTCACAAAACTAGTTTCGCTGTGACAACAGCCTCGTCGGTTGATCAGCTGCTGGTTACTGATTACAAATTACGGGATTTACATAATTATGATCCATTCCAAGTGTCTTTAGTGTCATTTCCTAAGTAGAAAATCAACTCAATTTAATCAACATCAATTATATACCCTCCACATTTAAACGGTTAAGGTACAAAAACTTAAGCGCGCAAAATCGTGCATGATTTATCTACAACTTCGCTTAATCTCGTAACTTCCTGTGTAGACGCAATATTAATGGACCTTTTGTAGGCTTTTTCTTTCTTCGTCTTTTTTTGTTTTTGTTTTTTGTTTTTGTTTTTGTTTTTTTTTTTCAATCTTTGATTTCGACCAGGTGGCAAAAATCTATAGACACTGTTAGAAAGAGCATCTACATATGTAAACGGATGACTAAGTCAACAGAGAGTAGCATCTTGTAAAATAGCCAATCTATGGTTCTACAAAGACGAGAAATTTTATCGACGTTTGTATACAGGGGGATACAAACTTGCCTTCCAGCATACAAACACCTGAAAAATTTCCCGACTTTGCGAAGCATAGCATTGCAATTTAAAAAGGTACCACTTCCAAACCCGTATTCCAAATCAGGCTTGTGTGGGATCAAAACCCATGACCTCTACGATTCCGGTGCAGCGCTCTACCAAATGAGCTAACATATGGCGCGTTTATACTGTCAAAATTCGACATTACAAATCGATCGTCATTTAAACGGCTCAGGTTTCCAAATCGAGCAGGCGTCCAGATTCAGCTTTGCAAATCGAGCGTCATTCATACGGCAGGAGTTTTCAAATCGATCGACGTACATTTTAATGGAGTACCTTGTTCCAAAAACGAGCAGCACGTTTGAAACAATTTCTGCAATCGATCATACAATCAACAAATCGACCGGCAGATCATTAAATCGAACCGAAGCTTTTCAAATCGAGCAGGCAACCCATGATGCCTTGCGCTCGGGTGCCTGACCGCTGGCTCTAAAACCGCGGGCTTCTCTCTTTCCTCGTCCACCTGGAGAAAAACGGCGCGGGTAAGTTTTTCACTTCTTATTTTAGGCTTGTCAATGAATATTCAAGATTTTACGTGAATGAAATAGTACTTTAGTTTCCCTATCAAGTTATGTTATGATAGGTTTTAGTACCACGGGGTTTTTTTAATGAAACATTGCCGGCGGAGCTTGTCTACTGTTCATGGAGCGATCTAAGGTTTTTAGGATAAGGGGAACTTCGAAATACAGTACACAAAAATTTATTCTTTATAGTAACGTGTGGTATCCATACCCGAATATACTGGTTTTTCCCAGGAACTAATTATCTCGATCGAAAGGGGTAACAGCTTTGTGTAAAATGCTGTCGGCATTAAATCTGAAATTGACATTTGTTACTCGGTTGACGCGAACGGCAATGTTGATAATGACGATGATAATACGATGTATGTTTGGCAAGATTTCCTCACCGGGACAGGACACAGCATATGTATTGCTGAACATTTACCTCTGCTCTCTCTCCTAAATATTGCATTTATTACCTTCTTTTCTTGGAGTGATTGACCTAGTATTTTAAATTAAGAAATAATGTTTTTCTTCTGGTGCATTTTGCTTAGGGCAGGGGAGCTGGTGTGTACAGCCCAGTTTACACCGCCATACAGTTTCCGGTATTGTGGTCTTGCCTTTGTGTGTATCAAATCATACTGCTAAAAGTGTGGAATTGACTGGGATGGGCCACTTTCAGAAGAAGCTTCTTCATAGGGTGTGGTCATAGAGGTGCCAGAAACAGGTTGTCCATTACCTCCAGATCAGTATCAGCAACTTGCCACCACAGTCAATCCACTAAGGGAAAGTGATTCTTATGGGATAGAATTCTATTTAGAAACAGTAATGTCTGTTAACACTCATACTGTAACTGCACCATAAGCTGAGTTACCACTGCAAAATCAGTAAAGAACATAAGAATCTACCAAGTAAAACATAATGTGACCTAGCTGATACATGTACTTCAATGGCAGGCATTGAAAGTTCCCTCTTAATTGTGAAAACATTGCCACTGATCAATTAATGGAAAAGTGCCTAAATGAAATCAGGGAAACCTGGAGCTTTTCTCAGTAATTACCTTGTTACATACTCGGTACAGAAAATTCCCCCACATCCTTCAAGCGGTACTGAATTCCATTTTTTGCATTCAATGTATTTTTCGCTGTTGACTGTTATGGCCACAACAAGAAGCACTGATATATTATTGTTCTACAGGGTTTGAAATAAATACACAGGCTGACAAAATGCAAGTTCATTCCAGTTAATTGCAAACAGACTGAGTCTGAATGTGCCTTTAATCATTTTGTGATAATGTGAATGACTATAATGTAGACAATATCTTTTTACAATGGACAAATTCCTGTATATAACAGAACTTCAAACATTTCGAAATCACAAATTAACTGAAGCAGTTTACTGGTACCTTTCAGCCATCCAAAACTGTAACAATTTCAAATTTGAAAGGGCCCAGTCATTTGACAAATGGTTGCAGAGAGTTTTGAAGAGGGAGTATGGGACTGACCTGCTGCTTTTACAACTATAAATGTACATGTATTTAGGCTTTATCTTGATTGGAATGACTTCTCAGTCATTCAAACAAAATCTCAGGATTAACTTTGTATTTCAAAATCATAGATTCCTTCCATCTGAAGTACTAAGAAAGATAATTTGATCTCTAGGAAGCAAAAACAGTGCAACTCTGACTCTCCCCTTCCCCTGCAGAAGTGAAATGTCTGGACCCTTGTTACACTCAATACATCATGCATTGTTGTGTGTATTAATAAAAGCAGAGAATTTCAATTTTAACCAAATGTCTAACATGTCATAACAGTTCTTTATAATAAACACTGGTGAAATTATGCCTTCCCACCATTATCACAAACTGCCTGAGTTTGAACCAAATGTCCAGCATGTCTTAATTTCAGTCCTTAAACACTGGTAAATGCCTTCCCATCATAATCACAAACTGCCTGAAGTGCAGCCAAGAAAGTATCATGGTCAGGGAAGTGTCTTGGCAATGTGACTTTCTTAGTGTAAATAGAGGAAAAAATGGAACCAACATCATCAAACTCTACACTGATTGCTCCTAAACCAAAGTCTGGGAAGCAGGGTGCCCCAGTGGCAAAGGTGAGGAATGCCTTAAGAGGTCTTGGTGTGGCAACAACTATGAACTCATTAATGTGCTCCATGATGCTTTTTTCATCATCACTCATTTCTGATGGAACTATCACTATTTCCTTGACATCAAACCCTGCATTTCTTTTTCTCCTGCAACAAATAGCTCTTTGAAAAGCTCAGGATGTAGTTGCATTCTGGACCCAAAACCCAGGGTCTGAAGCCCCTCCCTCAGCTGATCTAGGAGTATTTTGGGCTTGCCAATGGCACCATGGACAGTAAGGCTTTGGATAACTCGCATCTTGTTATCATTCTGAAAGACATTAAAAAATATTTCTTATAGTAATAAACCACCCAACTGTATGTTATTGTACAAAATTTACATATACCTACATGGTATGTACAGTATGCATCTGACCTTGGCATTTCCCAACTAAAACATATTTCTGTTTTCTTGCTGTTTTTGGTCAGTTGTAAATTTACACTCTCAATAAACCAAAATGGTTGCTCTCTCTATATATTAACCACTTTGATTTGAATGTAAACCTTGCTCTTCACTGTCCTTGGATGACTTCTCCCCTAGTCTGACTTTAAGTGGCCCATCCCAGTCAATTCTTGAAAGTCCTCCTGTGGAGAATAGTGAAAACCCTTGAACAACATGTACAATTTTTGTCCTTCTTTTCCCCCAAGGATAACCATTATGACTTGGGGAAGCTAGCCCAAAGAAGACTTCATTTCAGCAGTATGATTTGATGCACACAAAGGCAAGACCACAATATCGGAAACTGTGTATGGCGGTGTAAACTGTGCTGTACACACCAGCTCCCCTGCCCCAAGCTAGACTACGAGTAGTCCCTCTTTCGCTTAGTCCGTCGTGCGTGATGCGCTTAGTCCGCTTTGCGTGACACAAAATGGCCGCGTGAGACCCTGGGGGCCCAGGATCTCGCACGGCCATTTTATGTCACGCAAAGCGGACTAAGCGCATCACGCACGACGGACTAAGCGAAAGAGGGACTACTCGTAGTCTAGCCCTAAGCAAAATGCACCAGAAGAAAAACATTATTTCTTAATTTAAAATACTAGGTCAATCACTCCAAGAAAAGAAAGTAATAAATGCAATATTTAGGAGAGAGAGCAGAGGTAAATGTTCAGCAATACATATGCTGTGTACTGCCCCGGTGAGGAAATCTTGCCAAACATACATCGTATTATCATTACCACACATGCATACTAAAAACATATTTCGTTCATCGTCATTATCAACATTGCCGTTCGCGTCAACATCTGAAATTGACAAATGTCAATTTCAGATTTAATGCCCACAGCATTTTACACAAAGCTGTTACCCCTTTCGATCGAGATAATTGGTTCCTGGGAAAAGCCAGTATATTCGGGTATGGATACCACACGTTACTATAAAGAATAAATTTTTGTGTACTGTATTTCGAAGTTCCCCTGATCCTTTAATAGCTTACGTGAAAAACCTTAGATCGCTCCATGAACAGTAGACAAGCTCCGCCGGCAATGTTTCCGCGTAATACTAAAACCTATCATAACATAACTTGATAGAGAAACTAAAGTACTATTTCATTCGCGTAGAATCTTGAATATTCATTGACAAGCCTAAAATAAGAAGTGAAAAACTTACCCGCGCCGTTTTCCTCCAGGTGTAAGGAAAGAGAGAAGCCCGCGGTTTTAGAGCCAGCGGTCAGGCACCCGAGCGCAAGGCATCATGGGTTGCCTGCTCGATTTGAAAAGCTTCGGTTCGATTTAATGATCTGCCGGTCGATTTGTTGATTGTATGATCGATTGCAGAAATTGTTTCAAACGTGCTGCTCGTTTTTGGAACAAGGTACTCCATTAAAATGTACGTCGATCGATTTGAAAACTCCTGCCGTATGAATGACGCTCGATTTGCAAAGCTGAATTTGGACGCCTGCTCGATTTGTTCAGAGTCGCTCGATTTGGAAACCTGAGCCGTTTAAATGACGCTCGATTTGTAATGTCGAATTTTGACAGTATAAACGCGCCATACTAACAAGCCGACTGAGAGCTGTTCATTTTGCCAATTAGTAATAATCTTCTTGAGTGATGAAATAAATGAATGTGAGTAAATGAAGATCATATATTGAACTGCAGATTACTGAATGAACATATCTAATGAATGATCATTACTATTATGAACACTACTAAAGCGGAAGGATCTTCAAATATTCACATTCATTTATTTCATCACTGGCGAGTTTATTACAAATAAACAACAAAAGCCTGATTTTTTTTTCAGGCTTTATTTTTGCTACTGCTTTAGTAACGCTCCTAAATGCGACGATCATTCGTATCTTACTACTGCTTTATATTAGTAGGGCTTATAACTCCGAATATCATTCATAACATCATTCTGTACTCTGCAGTTCAATATATGATCTTCACGTATTCACATTCATTAATTTATTGTTTGTTGGTTTGGTTGTCTTTTTTCATACTCGTTTTGGACAGAGATTATTGACCACATTTTGGATAACCTTAGTAGTTGCAGTTGTTACTTGTTACATGAAGTAATTTTCGGAATCTTGAAGAAGGACATGGATCTTTTAAGGTATATGTTATCCGACTTTAGGAAAGAGTTATATACAGAATTGTAGACACAAAGAAATTCAAGCTTCTGATGGCCACCGTAACACCTTATCGTACTATTCGGTACGAGTGATTTTGGAAGTTCCCAGAATGTACACAGAGTGCGTTTTAAGATCTTGTAATGAAAGTCCCTGCGCGCAGATAGATGTTGTGTTAGTCTGAATGAGCGATGGAATTAGCAAATGTAAACAGGAAAAGGTCGGAAACTGTTATTTTCAAAGAGCTACTATTTTTTAGTTAAAATTATGATGAATGCTCTGATATGTATCAGTATCTGGAACTCCATGGATAGCTATCTTAAAACCCTTGAGTCTGTATCTGCCTTTAAGCTAAATCTGAAGCGTAAACTCGTCAAGGATGTTTTAAATTCTTAATTAGTTTATCATGTCATGTCATGTCATGTTTTAATGTGAATATTTCTCTTAGCTTCGTAAGTCCTTAAGTCGTTTGTACTGCAAAAAATGAGGAAAGTCAATAAAGGATGAATGTATGTGTTGTGTATGCCATTAGCTCAGGAGCCATGTTTTCAAAACTGAATATTTAATGAGCACCCACAATGCCATGCATACATAACAGTATGTATGTATATATGTGTTGTGTTTCTGTTTCAGAGAGCAGAATGATATATTATTTATGACATTCTCGACATAGGCCGGACAAGTGTTTGGGGTTATCCGAGTTTCTAAGACTCCATTTGCTTTTCTACTTCAATAACATGACTTCACTAACTAATTAAGCCATGGATTACTAAAAAAAAACAAAAGCAACAACAACAACAACGGTGTGTGTATTTTGTTGTCAAGGATGCCTTACTGTACTTGAAAAATGCAGCTGACCAATTGATGACTGATGATGTTTGATAAATATGCAAAAATGTGCAATTTGCCATCGGTATTTACCTTCCAATTCACATTTGAATAATGTTACAGATCACAAGGAAATACAATGCTCCAAACGTCGTTTTTTAAAAACAGTTTTAATCTCAGAAATGGCGTTTTGTAAACCAATTAAAACAATTTCAACTTGCTTGCGGAAGGTTAGCGAACAAAAGAAAATTAGAATACCGTAAAATCAATCGTTCTCAAAAAAAAGTCTCACAATTCTTTCGACTCACTACCATTTTCTTGCAGCGCGTGTTGTCTTCTAGTGTGGAGGCTAGCTATTAATAGGCCAGAAATGAAAGAGCCTCCAAGGAAGAAATGAAATTTGAGCGAACAAAATTTTTTTAATAAGCCTTTGTATTGAACATTTGTAGTTGATGGAAGAAGTAATTTGATTACAATGATATCGTGAATAAAAACGCCCTATGTCATGAATAAGAAGTGCAAGACCCGTGCAAACAGCCATAAGCTTAGCAGGGCTTGCCCCATACTGCGACACTAGAGTGCCGTCCGATTCACAAGGCCGCTGTTCTCATGCGCTGAACTGACATAATCTTACTTCGTGTGATTGGATTGTTAGTTTAGTTGTACTATTATTGTTATGAGCCAAAAGAGAAAACTCTCGTTTTGTGCCACAGCAAAAACTACAGGTCTGCCCAATTGAGTGTAACCTGATAATGCATGAAGAAAAGCAAAGAATAATTGAAAGGGGAAATTACTTTTAAAAATGAAATAGAATGTGTTATTGTGATTATACCTCTGCAAAACTGTTGTTTGACCACTGTACTTACGTTTCACATTTGAAGTTCTCACCAATAAAAATTGTTACGGAGTGTAGAAAATAAACAGTCTCGAAGCCATCAGTGCGTTTGTCAGAGCAAGTTGCCCTTAAGCTGTTTCAATTTCATAGGAGATACTATGAACAATACTTATCAGCAGGTATTTCCATTACTAGAAATAGAATTGGCTACGTAAAGGCGTTTTAAGTAATAATTAGATTATGAGCTTAAACTTCCTATCATGCGTAGAAATCGAGAGCGAATAATCTACTTGTCTTAGTATAAATCTACTAGTGGCTCAAAGCTGAACAAGTAAAATTATCCAAAATCCCCTCGCAGGCACTTCGAAAACGTGAAGAAGCGGCCGCCATTTTTAGGGAGAGAGGGAAGGGAGTCTTGCCTGTCCCGCAGTAACTGTCAAGGAAGAGTTTTAGGACAATAGTGAGTTTTTTTTACTGAGAGAGTAGTATACTGGGACTAAACGAATACCGGCGAAATAAGTCGAGTTTAAACCAAATAACGCCCAATCCTTATCGTTCGTTTCACTCAAGATAAGGTTTGGGGCGTTATTTGGTTTAAACTCGACTTATTTTCTGCCAATATTCGTTTAGTTCCGGTATACTACTTGGAACCCAACCCACTTCCAACCAGTCCCAACCGCCCAAAACCAACCAAAAACAGTTTGAAACCAGTTTGACGAGTCACCCAATTAGAGAAAGGGGGCTGAAGAATAATCGTGTCACGCAATTAGACACAAGGGTACCAAGGTATACCAATGAACCAACCGAAAATTTTTTCCAGTGAATATATAGGCAGGAGAATGGCAACAACCAGAAAGGCGTAGCAATCAGAGGCCTTACAACATTATGTTGAAAGAAGAAGAGGCCGAGAGAGCACCCGTTCCACCCCCACGCAGATGGAGGCTGCGCAGACAGCAGACAGCCCCCGTTCTCGAAACACAAGCTTCATATGGAGAAGTTCCTCGCGCGCCAAGAAGGTGTGTAACCGAAACTTATTCCCCTGTTGAATTCGATGGTGTGGAACAGTCGAGACTGGTGATGAAATGGAGTTCCAAGACAATAAAAATACCCGCTCCCCATGGTTCACAAAAATTGCAGGTGCAGAAGAATGGTTGAGGCAGCGGGAGAAAGAGCGGTTGGAGCAGGAAGTTGCTCGGCGCCCCAACACAAAATGGGGTTTTGAAAGGTTCCACCATCTTGAATTAAAAGTTTTGTTGGATCGTAACCCACTTCTGGGAACAGGTCTACTTCCAGACTGGTTGCGCAACTTGGCAAGGGGGAACCATGGAATGATTTCACTCGACACCTTTCGCGACAATCTCTGTTTTTGGCGCTGTTTGGCAGTGCACCGCGGAGCAAGACCAGAAAGAAGCACAAATGCCGCTCGCGAGTTAGCACGAAGTTATCGCGATCTTCCAAAACTTCCACAAGACACAGCCAAGACCTCTCTCGACGAATTGGACAACATTGAAAGATATTTCAACAAGTATTTTCCTCCAACCGAATGGCTTGGTATTCGCGTCTATGAACCCCAAGCAACAAACGACAAACCAATTTGGCATCTAGTGCGAAACCCAAATCCAAAGTTAAAAGACATTCTGACAATTGCTATTTACGAAGGGCATGCCTTCTATATTCGGGACATTTTCAAACTCGCAAACCTGTACCACTGTGACAAATGCGACCAGAGATTCACTCAACTCACCCATCTCCATCGCCACGCAACGGAAGGTGTAGCAAAGGCGAAACAAAAATTCAATGCTGGTCAAAACCAGTCGAAAAGCCTGCAACTGCATTCGAAAAGGCTTTCTTACCACGGAACACAAAGTTTTGCGAAACTGGCTGTCGTTGGATGAAATAAGAGGTGGAAAAACGTAGAACCCATATTCACCATGCCCTTTGTGGACATGGCCTTTGTGGACATGGCCTTGAACATGGACATGGCCACATTCACCATGCCCTTTGTGGACACAATCCCTTCGGCTCGCGTGCCGAAGGGTTTTGGAGTTACGCTACTCAGCAAAGAGATACTACCGTCTTGTTCTGCAAAAGATTTGGAGGTCATCGTGCACTCTCACCTTTGTTTTGACGAACATGTGACCGAAGTTGTATCTAAGTGTATAGGTAGCCTGTGCCAAATCAATGGTGTGAAACATTTGTTTGATAGGTCTACGCTTATAACCATCATAAATTCACTAGTTTTCAGCAAGCTTTTCTACTGTTCGTCCATGTGGGCTAGTACAACAAAAAAAGAACATTGCTAGACTTCAAAAAGTTCAGAATTTTGCTGCACGGATCGTGACTGGCACAAGGAAGTATGATCCATTACGCCGATGTTAAAGGAACTCCACTGGTTGCCGGTTGCTAAGCAACTGGAAGTTAAAGACACTTTAATGGCTGTTAAATGTATAAAGGGATTAGCCCCACCATCCTTCTGTAATAAGTTCACGTCAAGAAGCCAGGTGCATACAAGAAATACTAGGAATAAAGATAAGCTTAATATACCATTTTTTAGATCAGCAACAGGTCAGCGATCTTTCTCATATAGGGCTGCTCAGCTCTGGAATGACCTTGAAAGTTTAGCAAACATAGAGTCATTTAATGTTTTTAAGAACGCCATTAAAGGACGTACTCTTGACGAATTTTAAAGCCATTGACTTTCAATAGGTGTAATAATGAATTATGTAGCTTAAGTTTTTAATAATATGGTAATGTAAGTTCTTATCACTTTTAAATGTTTATTTTAGATTTTAATTGTTTATATTACATTTTATTGTAATTGGTATGTGAAGACCCATTTTAATTGGATGTACCAATAAAGCTATTGACATGGAGGTGAGAGACATATCGTGAAAAGTTTTGAGGATGGTTTTGACCCGACAACCCAAACAATCTTTCAATTCCACGGTTGTCTTTACCACGGCTGTCACAGATGTTTTTCCGAAAACAGAGACGAACCGTTCGAAGATGGGGATACGCTTGAAGATCGCTGAAGAAGAACCAGAAAGCGCACCGCGCAGCTTCGTGACGCTGGCTTCAAAGTTGTGGAGAAGTAGGGCTGTGAAGTTGGCACTCTTTCCAGAAAATACCACCGTGAGGCATACACAACAAGCTATCCTCACTCAATAATCTACGACTTCGAAGCATTCGGAGACACCAACCGCCGAAAAGAACAGACACCATCTTTGACAACCGAAAACGTACACATCCCAATCTCCGTCTCCATTGCCGACACGTACAACCGTGTGCCCACCCACATTTGCAAGAAAGATCCCTACACCTTAGTCTTTCTGTTCCTGGACGAGCTACACAAAAGAGGAGAGAAAATCCGAAGGGCTGTCCGAGCAAAGTTTTTCCCACCCGACATGGATTTTCTTCCCAAAACACGACGCGAACGCATCGAAGATTGGTGCAACCAAGTTCCCACCCTCGGGTTCAACTCTGGGAAATACGATTTGAACTTGATCAGAAACCAGTTTGTGGAACAGCTTTGCAAAGAGGATACAAACGTAAAAGTCGGAAAACAAGCCAACCGGATTATGTATCTTCTCGAACCAAAATCGAGATTCCTCGACATTGACAACTACATTGGCCCAGGGACCAGCTACGACAAATGGTTAAAAGCGTTGGATTGTGAGGGAGAGAAGTCGTGGTTCCCATACGACTGGTTCGATCCGCCAGATAAACTCGATTACCCTGGTATTCCCCCCTATTCCGAATGGTATTCCAAATTGCGGAACGAATACTAGCTTTCGAAAGAAGAGTACACAAAAGGTGTCCAGTTGTTCCAAGACATGGGGATGAAAACATTCGCCGACTGGTTAGAATACTACAACAATTTGGATGTAGCCCCCCGTTTGGAAGCATTGGAAAAAATGCGGACCTTCTACACCGAGAAAGGAATCGACATCTTGAAAAACGCGGTGTCAATCCCCGGGGTAAGCATACACTATCTCCTCCATGGCGCAATCAAACGAGGGGAGGACATTTGAACCCCAAGTAAAGAAGCTTTCGATATGTTGAGAGGGGCTGTGGTTGGTGGACCGAGTATTGTTTTCACAGGGTGCCACGACGCACAAAAATCAAAAATCCGAGACCAAACTGAAACTCTCACCTCTGCCAGAAAATTCTTGGCTACGATGCCAACGCGTTGTATCTCTCGACAATGGCGCAGGACATGCCTTGCGGGCAGGGAAAGGTTCAATCATACAACAATCCAACCGCTGCCGCACGCGGTCTCGCGTACAAACTTCGAAGAGGTCTTTGGTCCGGTTTCGCAGAGGTTTACATCGAGATTCCCGAGTGTTTGTGGCCGAAGTTCGAGGAGATGTGCCCATTCTTCCACAACACAGAAGTGCCGGCCGAAGCCATTCCCCAACACATCTTTGATTACCTGGGGAAAAACCGGTCGTTCTCATGGGGATTTAAAGAAGTTGGTCGGTGCGCTTTCTGCAAAGAAAATACTCCTCTACGCCCTCTTGTTGCGATGGTACATCGATCACGGGGCATGGATCACAGCTGTGTATCGCACAATCGATTACACAGCCGCACAACCCTTTGTCTGGTTCGTGGAAGAAGTTACAACAGCCAGGCGAACCGGCGACACTGCCAAAAGCAAAGCACTTCTCGCAGACATGTTCAAACTGCCTAGGAACAGTCCGTACGGGAAAATGATCGAGGCAGTCGAGCGGCAAACGAACGTAACCTACACAAAAGACGAGAAGACTGTTGACCGGACAATGCGTAGCCCCTTCTTCAAGGATCTTGAGGAAATCGCTAGCTCGTAGGAGATGGAAAAACGAAAGACAAAGGTCTCGACTGATCGCCCCTTCTAAATCGCAATCGCAGTGTACCAACTTGCAAAGCTGCGGATGTTGGAATTCTACTACGACTTTCTTGACAAGTACGTCGACCGAAAAGACTTTGAGTTGATACAAATGGATACCGACAGCAACTATCTGGCAATATCGGGGGAGAAGTTAGAGGATGTCGTGCGTCCACACATGCGAGAGAAATTCGAGGCCGACAAAAAGAACTGGCTGGCGTCGGACAAGTGGAGTGGCCGGACGCCGGGGCTGTTTAAACTTGAATGCACAGGAGAACGGATGATTGCGCTCTGCTCGAAGTGCTACTTCGTGGATGTCGACGGAAAGTACGCGAAGTTTTCCACAAAAGGTATGCCGAGGCGGCAAAATGAAATTCGGTGGGAGCAGTTTGAAGCTGCGCTCGCCGGGCACAAGGGCATGGCGGACAACACAGGCTTCCGAATGCACGAGGGGGAGATGGTCACATATCGTCAACAGAAACTGGGGTTATCCGCGTACTACGACATGCGGCACGTGTTGCCGGACGGGATTCACACAGAGTATCACCTTTCGAAGAATCTCAAACGAGGTTAGTTGGGGGCAACTCTGTATTTGGTGGAACAACCATCAATTCTTCCCGCGCAAAGCTACGGTTTGGTCCGCTACTAATCCAATACAAAACAGGTTGGTTCTGTTTTGTCATTGCCCACTCGACAAGGTAAGTTCGCAAAGACCAAACAGGATCAGTGGTTCTTCGCACACCTCCCTCCAACTCCCCTAACTGGAAAAGAAATTGAACGTGTGTTCCAAGGGGCAGTTTTCTTTCTTTCTTACCGACAGGTCTTCCAAAAGGAGCTGTGGAGGGTTCTGCGACTACCCTTCGTTGTTTTATCGCATCGACAGGTTTGGCATATATTAACCGCGTGACTTGTTTGTTGTTCGCAGCAACAACCCGCGGAAGCCGCTGTACTCACGCCACAGACAGCTACCCCTCAGGCAGTCGCATTTCTACTGCATATTGGTGGCGAAACAACCCCTCTGCCAACGTTCGGTTCCACCGCTCCACCATCGCTTGGTCGCGATGCACTTCAGGATGCCCGCGTTGGATGGTTGTGCCGTGCTTCGCCATCGTTTGCAAGAAAGCACCCATAAACTCTCGTCCAGGGTCGACTTGCAGCATCTTCGGCCATTGCAACGGCCCACGTTTGTAAATTTTCCCGAAAGCCCCAGCAACTTCCTCCGCGCTCTTTGTGGTCAGAGGCTCGGCCTCTTTGTATCTACTCGCCACATCCACAACAGTCAGTGCGTATTTCCAAAGTTTACCCCCAACCTTGTCATGTGGCATAAAAAGCAGGTCGGCTTGGTGTACCGCGTTGGGAATGGGCACGTCGAACTTCGGGCGAGGAATTTTCGAAGGTGGAGGAAGAAATATTTGCCAAACAGCCTGTCTTTGCAACCATTTCTTCGCAACTGCTTCGGGGATTCTGGCTTTTTGCGCCAATTTTTTTACCGTGTCCCATCCTTTCCAATATCCTTCCGGGCTGTAATTAATTCGTGAAAGCCGCTTTTCTTCCCGTTTTGAAGGAACGTTTGTCATTCATTTGAAGATCTTCCTTACAGAAAAATATATTTTTGAAAGAAAAATATATCCAAAAACAAAAAGTCAGCCACTACAGCAAAGCTGTAATGTACGGAATCGAGATTGGAAAAGAAGAGAAGCAAAAAGCTTGGCAGGTATTTACTACCCCCAACCCACCACCACCACTTGTGGAAAGTGAAAAAAACAAGAATGGCATAGTGAAGAGAAAATGGAGGAAAAACAGGGAGCTTTCGAGCTTGTTTGCCGAAAATGTGGGCTGGTGCAGAAGCTCGACACAGTGCTTCACTCTAGTAGAGAAGGGAGAGGCTGGCAGCCGATTGTGATTTCTAAAACCCACATCCGTAAAATTTTGAAAAAATATGGTATTTTCAGTGCAGTCAACGATCCCACAGCGCGGTGGGCGTTTTTGAGAAATGTCATCCACGAGTTCGCGAACTTCCCTATTAAGGGAAAACCAAACAAACAATTGGTGAATTATTTTTGTTTTCTATTCAATTATTTTTCGATGGGTTCAGAGAAAGTTGGACCGCAAAAAAAAGAAATCTTTGAGAAAATTGCATCATTTGTGAGGAAAATTAAACCACTTGCAAAACTAAAAGCGATGGAAAGGTTTTACAAGTGGTGGTTTGTGTGTGTAATCCTTCCGGATATACGAGCAAAAGCGAAAGAAAGGTTCGACAGGTTGCTATCTAGTTCGCGGTGAAACGTTTGGCGTACTTTGCCTGTAGTTTCTCAGGGATTTCCATGCAGTGGTCGGAAACGAAGTCGTCGATAATTTTCAGCTTGTCGAGAAACTCCTTTGCGTCGAAAGGTTCTCCCCGGAGATGGAACCGGATAGCATCCAGTATTTTTTTCTATTCCACTCGCGCGAAGCTGGCCTTTTCGGTCTTTCTGTCTTATTTCTTCGCAGTTGCGACAATTTTCACAACAGCACCAAACACTGTCAGCCCAGCAATGACAGCAGGTTGGAGATTAACCCCTCTCGCAACAGCTCTAGTCAAATCAGCTTTTCCCGCAACCACGTTGCAAAGCAAGTTTCTGCGCTGAAACGTTCGGAAAAGCTTTTCGTAGCCCCAACGTTTCTTGTGATAAAAAGCATAGAGACGCTTCGATTCAACATATCGACAGTGTCCTTCGGAAGGGTCGAGTCGATGTGGTTGAAGTCAAAGATGTTGACGGTGGAAGAGCGAGGTTTCCTATTCAGTAACCGCATAACCGTATATATTTTGAAAAATTCAGACGATAGTGTCGTAAGAAGATCCTTTCAAATGTACAGCGAGCATGACTGCGCGCATTTTTTCCCTCTTGTGCCACTGCAGGGGCAGACCAGACGACACTTGTCACACCAATCGCACCAGGGGCATGTGCATAGGAAGCTAGCAATATGTTGATTCTTCATGGTATATTCGTTTCCACATTTCCTCGTGGAAAAGTAAGATTTCTGTAAATAGGAGACATATGACCCCGGTTAATCGTGATTCTTAACTGCCTATCACGAGGCACCCCCCCCCTACCCCCCCCTGCTAAGGGAAGACAAGGTTGCACTTGTTATCTTTGTGAATGCGGTGTAAGGCGCCCAAAATCGTGAAAGACTAATGTGGGTCCAATCATTTCTATTATTGCTGGTTACACCACTTTACAACTCGATTGTTGTTCCAGGTAGTGCAAACGGCTCCAAAAATCTTACTGAACCATTGCGATATTCAAACAGTGGAGTGCTTCCGTTCATTACTTTTTTCCCTCCCAAATCAAGATCTTTCAGTAATCTGGTTCCCCCACCTTGGAAATCAATAACCTCATGGATTCCATGCCCATTCAAATCCAAATCACCATACATTTTTGTTCTACCATCATCATCTACTTCAAATCTACCTCCATTCTTTCCAACCACACTGTACCCGTTGGTGTTTAAAGTCTGTATGCAAAACAAGTTGTTGGTTTGAACTATCAAACAATACATTACTTCCTTCTTTTACTTTTTTTCCACCAAATTCAAATTATTCAGCATCGTTACTTCTCCATTTGTTCCATTAAATAATTGGCTATTTCTATTTCTTACATATTGACCGTTTAAATCAAAGGGATTACCAAGTTTCAGTTGATAAAGAGCATGTCCACCAAGGATCAAATCTGTCTCCATTGTCATACCGAAAGGGTTCACCCTGAACATTTTGGATGAGCCACTTTTTATTCTTTTGGAATTTAACTCCAAATCAGATCCCATTTTTGGGTTTAAAATGACCTTTCCATTCATGTCCAAAGGCGCTTGCGTCACCATTCGCCTATCTTTCGCAAAGAAAATTTGGTCAAACACCGTGGAACGTACTTTCAACACAGTCCCATTCAAACCGTAGACAACCATACGCCCAATGGGATTGGGAAATGCGGATTTCCCATGCAGATCCAAACACAAATATTCTCGTTGGCCGGCCTGTCGCTTTTCGAAGTGCAGCACCGTTTTGACATATCCGGCGATGGAAGCTGTCGGTTGGAATGTTTTCGAGGTTTCCGCACCGAATGACAACGTGTCGGCGGTTGCATAAACGCTGACATTTCTCATTTCAGGGGTGGAAAAACTCCACGACACACGTATAAAAACCGATTGGGAGCCTGAGAAGGTTGAAACCAAATCTGCAGCGATATTGTTCAGTTCCATCTTTATCATCGATGAGCGTGAGATTGTACGCCGATTGGTTTATTTGGTGAGGAGAGGCTGAAAACTGCGAAACACTATGCACGTTTATGTTGTTTTTACTCGAAGATTCATCGTCATCTTCCATCAGATATTTGAAAGGGTTTTCGTGTGGGCCGGAAGAATCCACACGTGTCTCGTCGACATATTTCTTGGTCGCCCCACTACTTGGAGCTGTAGGGTCTTTCAAGTTTGTGAGTGTGTTTTTGTGCATGTCATTGTCTCTCGCCATTTGCCCACTAGAAAGTTTGAGAAAAGGAGCTTGGTCGACATAAATTTTGTTGACCGCGTGTTTATCGTTTGTGGGCGCTCCAAGGATTCCAATTTTGTGGTTGGCCATCAACGGATCCCCATACATTGCAGTCGAACCATCTCTTCGGAGAAAATACTCGCCAACATATCACTTGTTCACCGCGTCTGTCGCGGAGAAAGGGGGGGGGGGGGGCCAAGATCGACGATCGCGTTGTTGTTCATTTTCAAGTCTGTTTGCGCGATTCTGTCAAATTTGGTTTGCAGGCCCTGGTCCACGCATTTTTTGTTGATGGCGTTTTGAGAAGGCGTACTGGAATCGGCGTCTTTCAAATCTTCAATGGCATACCCACTCATGTTCAAATTTCCCCACGCTGGATTCGTTCCATCACGTTTCAAACAAAGTGCAATTTCCGATTCGACGTAGCTTTTATTTGTGGCATCGAGGATGTCTTTGGGAGAACCAAGTTTGGTAATCAGATTCTTCCTCATGTTGAGATTTCCAGTCATTTTGGTGCTGCCGTCTTTTCGAAAGTCGCCAGAGCCTTCAGGGCCTGCAGGGCCTTGCTGTCCTTGCGGGCCTGGAGGGCCTTGCAGTCCTCTTGTCCCTCAAGGCCCCGCACGCCCTGCAGGCCCGTGTGGTTCGGTTGGTCCTTGAGCGCCGGTCAGTCCTGCGGGGCCGCGATCTCCCATTTCCCCACGTAAACCATGCGGACCAGGCGGCCCACGAGGTCCGGGGTTTCCTTCTCACGCGCTTCGGAAAAAGCTTCCGCGAAGTTCGTTCAACCATCCCATATCCTTTCTATATCCTTTCGTCGAAATTTTTCTTCATCTCTTTCTTCGGCTTGTCTTAATAAAAGAAAGAAAATTTTTTGTCGGTTGCGTGTTTCAGCAGGTCGGAATTCATCCCCAGCGATCCGTCTATTCTCTCTTTCAGGGAAAGCAAAAATACAGAAATGGCTGCAGTTGTCGCGGATAATTTTGGGGGTTTTGAAAATGTCCTGTGAAAGATAAATCACAGCGCAGTTGTGGTGACGGCCGCCAACGAAATATTCCTCAATGTCGTCTTGGTTTCTTTCACAAACCAAGTCGTCGAACACAACAATCTTCTGGCTGTCAGGCCCATCCTTAGGGAGGGGAAGTTCGTCGAGAGGAATAATGTCATCCCCCCCAAACGCCTCAATAACTTCGTAACCGACGTGTTTTTCGTGAAATCCTCCAAAAGCGTCTGGTACTTGTTCTGGTGAAGGTTCTTCGAAAAAAGCAGAACCTTGTCGTACTCCAACAGCTTGTAAAGCATGTGCAGCAGGATGTTTGTCTTACCGGAACCGCTTGGTCCACAAATTAACATGCGGAAAATATCCTCAGGCATGGACGGGTGGCCTTGCATCCAATTTGTTTCCTCCGAGCTGGGTTCATAGTTCGGAATTTTCTTTCTCTATATATTATCCCTGGTGAAGAAGTTTCGCAAACGGTCAGAGGCTGAAGCCGCTCTCGAACAACAGAAACGAGAATCCGTCAGGAATTCAAGAAACACAAGATCGCCGAGGCGATGGGGGAAGCGGCCGCGGAGAAACTTTTCAAACCAGTCACAAAACGTTTGGACGCCACCCATCCAGCGAACGTGGAAGACGTTGGGCCGGACTACGCAATGGACGATTTCGATCTAATTAACCCATTTGACTGGGAAAATTTCCAAGCAGAGATTGATTATCAGCCAGAGGTTGACGCGCCAACCCCACCTCCTTCGTCTGCTGACAGTGACGTCAATGACGTCGACGACGTTGAGGAAGAGTTTGAATTGCTCCGGCCTCTTCCACCTTTGGAGCGCCAGCCCTGGCCCTCGCCAGTCAAAACAACCGAATTCATCAGCGGCAAACAGCTATCGAACAGGTTGCCTTCTATCAGCAGCCTGATCATGAAGTTCGAGAAAACGACCGACCCTGCCAGCCAAAGTGTGAAGGATCGTGAGTCACCGTTGTTCGGCTACTCCTTGGATGATTTGAAACGTGAAAAAGCTGTCATTCTTAAACAAAAAGGAAAAAGAGAGTGGGTTTCGTTGGAACGGCAACTCCAAGAGGGGGAAAAGAGTTTGAAGAAAAGCCCCGAACGAAAAAAACTTGCTCGCGAGCCGTCACCCTTGGAAAAGGCTTTTGAAGAAATTTCTTCCCGCAGACCCGCCGTTGCCGGTGATGAAGATGACGACTGGGACATCGGAGATGTCGGGTATGGAGAATGGATGGAGGGAAGCGGGGCAACCCACCCTGGGGTAGAAGTGGACTTTGAGGAAATGATTAACGAATTGTACGTAATGTTGGGTTCACTCCGTGCTAAAAATTCATCCACCAAACTCAGGCGAGATATTGAAAAACAACTTTCCGAGCTTGTCCATCGCGACTTTTTGACCAAAAAGCTTGCAAAGAAAATTTTCTATGATTACATACACTAGTGTTGAGACACAATGAACGACGAACATCTGCTGCTCGACTCAAGGCTAGCGAGGTTGCAACCAGGATGGAGCAACCAGCCGGCCCACAATTTCACGATTTACTTCCCCGAGCGGACTCGCCTTGATTCCACCCGGGAATATAAAGTCGCTCTGAAAAAACTCATCACGATGACTAACTCTTGGCATAACGTCGCGGCACAATACAACGACAACCAGCTGAAATGGCAAAAAAGGGGTGAGGCTGATTGGAAAACTTTGACCATCCCCGACGGGATGTACAGCTACACCAACCTCGCCTCTTTCATCCAAGCACACACAGGGCACGTGGATAAGGATGCCGCTGGAAAGGAACATATTTTCAATCTGTACTTCGATTTGACGATTTACCGAGTGGTGATTGGGATCACAAAAGCAGACTACGAACTGGACCTTTCAATTGGTGTGTTCGAGGATCTGCTTGGTTTTGATAAAAAAAAATCTTGCGAAATTCAACAAGTTTCGTTGGTGACAGAATCCGTAACATCACGAGAGGCGTTGATTGGGTTTACATACACTGTGATTTGATAACAAGAGGTGTGCGAAATGTCTCGGCTGATGTTTTGCACAGCATTTCCACCGTGGATCTTCCTGTAAGTTTTCCTTTCAAGGAGGAACCCTTACACCTTGAATTTCACCCCTTAAACAAAAAAAAATTCCAAAGTGTGCGAATCCGAATCTCAGATAGGGCAAACAACACTTTGAACCTCAACGGCTCTGATGTTGCTTTGTCCCTTATAATCCGTGAAGTTCCCCCCCAGAGACAAAGCCTTTATTCGTCTGAAGGTGTGGATTCCACCCCAAGGTGGAGGGAAATTTCACCTGAAAGTATACACGAATGCCTCAATTGAGTGAGTGGACAAGAATCTTCCACCCTAACTTTGGGCGTTTTCGGTTCAAAAACAAAGGTACGGGTGTGATACGTGATGTCATTGCGCCGTCCAGCAAGCTGAGAAACAGGCAGCTGCATCCAAGAAGAAAGAAGCACAAAAAACCCTCATGAAAATCAGCGAACATGGTGCGAAACAGATGCGCCAACTTTTAAGTGGGCAAGGAAAATCCCCACCCAAAGGTGGGAATGCCCAAAGGCAGAAGAGGAACTTTCACCCAAAGGTGAGGAAGGATGCAATGTGGAAGTTGAATCAAATTCTCACCAACCAACTTTAAATTTTTTTTCATAAATGTATACACCTCTGTGTTGAAAACACTTTTGTTAAAACACAATGTTTAGATCACCAAAATATCTGGAACGGGTTGATTATGAGCGTTTCGATGTTACCGTCCCACTCAAACAGCCGGGTAATGGTCAACATCAAGAAAAACAAGGAATTCAATTTTCCATCACAAACCGTGAAATCATTCGCGACTGGTATAATGCTTATTTTTCGGTAGAGTATCAATTCGAGGCTCTTGCTAATGGGGCCAATATTGAGAATGACACAGAATCAGCCCCGATCAATGGATCTTTCTGGTTAGTAAAGAATTTAAGAGTGAAGTCTTCGGGAAAAGATCTTTACATAGCCAACAACGTCCATAAAATCATCTTCATAAAAACCCTGTTGGAGTACTGCAACGATTACGCCCAAACAGTGGCGAAGAGAGAGAAACAAAATCGTTTCAATTAACAAATCTTACCGCACACTATACTATGGTAACATTTTAAAAGACTCTTCTAATACCAAGAGAATGTGGGATAATGTTAATTTAATAATTAATAAAAGGCGGCCGTCTTCAAATATTGACAGTTTGAAAGTTCATGACAAAAACCTCCAGCAACCAGCTTCAATATCAAATGCTTTTAACAAGTACTTCTGCAATGTTCCAACTTACCTTGCATCTAAACTACCCAAGGTGGACCGCCACTTTTCATCGTATATGAAGAGGGAAAAATGCACTTTTTACTTTACCAAAGTAAATGAAGTGGAAATTTTCTTATTATTAGAAAGTATTGACACCAAAAAATCATTTGGCATTGACAAGGTCCACCCATTGTTATTATCCACTGCCGCGCTCGAAATATTTAGACCACTGACACACATTATAAATGTAATACTTAAGCAAGGTATATTTCCTGATAGTCTAAAACCTGCTAAGGTTATGCCGATACATACATACATACATACATACATACATACATACATACATACATACATACATACATACATACTTATCCTCTCCCCGTCGGGGCTTTTCAGGGATAGTTTACAGTGCTTCTCTAGGGTGAGATCGGACGTCAGCCGATATTCAAACAAGGCTCTCGTTCCTCATGTGATAACTACAGGCCCATTTCAGTTCTCTCGGCATTGAGTAAAGTTTTTGAGAGGTGTATTTTCAATCAACTATTATCTTTTTTAATGACCGAACGTATATTGGTACCTAATCAATATGGATTAAGACCTGAAAACTCTACAACTGACTGCTTGGTTGACTTAATAGATGAGATAACGAAAGCCCTGGATGAAGAAAATTATGCTGTATCTCTATTTCTGGACCTAAGTAAAGCATTTGACACTGTCAATCATTCTATTTTGCTGTCCAAACTTGACCTTTACGGAATAAGAAATATTGAAAATCAGTGGTTCAGGTTTTACCTGAGCAAAAGGAAGCAAATGGTGTATGTTAATGGCGTGTTTTCCGATTCTCTTGCGATAAATTCAGGGGTACCTCAAGGGTAGATCTTAGAACCACTTCTTTTTCTGATATATATCAACGACATTGTCCAAGTAACCAACTATTTTCATTAAGGCTTTTTGCCGATGATACCCATTAACTGCAACTGGTAAAGATTTAGATCTAGACTGCTTTATCAGATAAACCAGGAACTACCAGCCATCTATGAGTGGTTATGTTCAAATAAATTAACCCTGAATTTAAGTAAGATGAAGTACTTAATTTTCCAGCCAAGACAAAAAATTAATTTGAACTTGCACCCCCGTCTTAAACTAGCTAATCAGTGTCTCGAGCAGTCTTACAGTATAAAATACTTAGGGCTAGTTATTGATTGTTTTTTGTCTTGGCAAGACCATATTGATTATATTAGTAGTAAAATTAGTAAAAGTGTAAATATTATCACCAAACTAAAACGTCATGTGACAGATCAGACACTTATAAGTATCTATTATGCACTTGCATATCCCTATCTAACCTATGGTTGCGTATTGTGGGGTAACAACTACGAAGCACCCTTAGCACAACTGGTAAAGTTACAAAACAAAGTAGTCAGAATCGTTAATAACGTTCCGCTTCGTAATCATATTACTCCTCATTACGCAAACTTTGGTCTCATTAAGCTCCCTGACATTGCTAAATTCTATACCTGCCAACTCTTTTATGATTATATTGTAGATAGGAAGCCCTCCAATTTTACCCTAACCCTTGTATCCGAGCAACATAATTACGCAACTCGAATTGCGTCCTTACAGTATCTGATCCTAGTCCCTACAGAATAAATATTAGGAAATTTTGCCCAATAATTATTGGATGTTATTACTGGAATGATATTCCCATTTCTTTTCGCCAAAACCCACAAAACAAATATTTAAAAAGCTCTCTTTCAGTATTATTTTTCTCAGTATTAATTTCTTCCATGCGCCTATGTAAAACTTCTTTTCCTTCTGTTTCTCATCGCCTCTATTTATTAGTAAGGTTTCATCTTTTTATCTTAACTAATTATGTATTGTAATTTAGAAAGGCATATAATTAGTCTACTATATCATGCCCTTCTCCACTCCTTCACTATATATTCCTAGTCACTCTAAGAAATCTTATTTAATATGTTAATGTGGAGTAAATAAAGAAATAAAATAAAGAAATGAAGAGAGAGTTTTGGTACCTTGACACCGACAGCACAACCGTGACAAGCGCCGACGCCACCAATCTTGGAATCCGTGCGAGAGACATCCGCTCACTGAGGCAGGGAATGTCAAAACTATGATTCCACTCAACTATTATTCCTTTTTCGAGGGGTTGGAGGACAAGCTTCTCCTGTTGCCGTTAGAACTCGAAATTGAGTTGCAGGATGATAAAGAAATGATTTTTCAGGATGATGGCACTGGGTGAAGAATCGTTGTCAAAGACATACAACTCTGGGTTCCAAACCTGGAGCTGTCCCGTGAAGGTCAAAAAATAGTAAATAAAAGAGTTCTGAAACCAACGCAGTGGAAGTATTTAAATGAGACCTTGTATCCCAGGCAACCTGGACGGGAACAGAGTGGTCGATGGACGTTTTCTCCCGGCGTTCGAAATGCCAAACATGTTTTTGTTTTCTTCCAACAACAACGCAAAGAAAACGCTTTGGAATATAACCCATACTTCTTCGACACCTTTAATTTGGATGGGAACAATTCGGCAAAATTAAGCACCTGTCATCTTTAGTATGGGTCAGAATATTACCCAAGTATGACGGGGGTATGAGCTTCTGTATGAGGGGAGGTATCAAGATCGGATTTACAGTGATCTTGTTGAACACAAATTTCGAAAGAACGATGTAAACACAGGAACACAGGTAAGTTACGACAACTACAGCAAGCTTTACCCTGTGATCTATTTCGATCTTCGCGCAACCAAACCAAGTATGACGGGAGATGAACAAAAAATGGTTTTCCATTGGTCTTTAAATCAGGTGGGAAACACTCACAATTACATCATTTTCATTGCTGTTTTAAATGAGAAAGAAGTTATCATTAATCAAATCGGAAACGAGCTGATACCAGTGTAATCCGTCACCAAATCCGCCACCAAAGCTTTGGCAACTGCGGGGTTGAGTTTCGCTGCAGACAAAGCTTTGAAGAAAATTTCTGGAAAAGGCTGTGGTCCAAGGGAAGTGGAGCTTTACCGACTCACACAAAGGTTGTCACCAGACCAAAAAAAGATGATTGAAAGTGTAATATTCCCACACCAGTGAACCACACCGAATAAACTGTAACTTGTTTAATCCATGCTCAACCACAAAAGCACATGGTCCCCGTATCGTTTTTATCCTGTAAAACTACTGGAGGAGCGGTTACATAGCTGACACAAACAGGACTATTGTACACTCCCCCACTAAGATGAAAACTTGAATAACAGACAAAATCAAGCCCTTAAGAGTCTTTTGACTCTATCTTAGCAACTAAAAAAAAAAGTCACTTCGAAACATAGTCTCTCAGATATCCAGGAGGATGGCGGTTCCTCATTGGATAACGTCTCTCACTGTTCCCTTGGACATCAGCAGGTTCAGTAGTAACAGGCACCTCTGGACTCACAGCGTGATCCTCCACAGGCTGGACAGAAGAATTTGGCTCTTCTTATTCTGATACAACTATTTCAGGGACTTCTGGAGGGATAACTGACGGATGATCACAAGATCTCTGAATCAAGTGATCCTGATGGCGTCTCCATGTTCTCCCATCTTTCAATTCAACTTCATGCGTTGTAGGACCATTAGACTGTCTTAAGACTCCAGGTACCCACTTTGAACCTTGACCAAAGTTCCTGGCATAGACCTGGTCTCCTTCCATCACGGTACGCTCTTTAACATGTAAATCATGCCTCTGCTTCTGCGACATTTGACCATCACGTACTTTGCGACCAATCTCTGGGTAAATAAGATCCAATCTTGATTTCGGTTTTCTGCCTAGCAGTAGTTCAGCAGGTGAGACTCCAGTTGTAGTCTGAGGAGTGATTCGGTATCGGCTTAAAAGGCGTGATACTCTGGTTTCCAAACTTCCATCCTTCAACTTCTTCATTCCCTCCTTGAAGGTTTGGACAGCTCTTTCTGCAAGCCCATTTGAGGAGGGAGTATAGGGTGCAGTTCTGATGTGACGGATGCCGTTTTGTTTCAGGAAATCTTCAAACTCTTCGCTCACAAAGTTGCTGCCATTGTCTGTAACCACCATTTCTGGAAGTCCATGGGTGGAAAAGGCAATTCTTAACTTCTCAATGGTAGCGCTAGATGTGGAAGTGTTCATTGGAAATGCTTCTATCCACTTTGAGTGTGCATCCACTACTATGAGGAACATTTTGCCAAGAAATGGACCAGCATAGTCTAGGTGTAAGCGAGCCCAAGGCTTATGCGGCCACTCCCAGGGATGCAAGGGGGCTTCAGGTGGCAACTTCCTGTTTACTTGAAAGATCTCACAGTTTCGCACTTTCATTTCCAATTCGGAGTCCATCCTTGGCCACCATACGTACTTTTCTAGCCAACGACTTCATACGGCATATACCAGGGTGTGTCTCATGCAACTCTTCTATCACTCTTTCTCTTGCTTTTGGGGGTACTACCACACGATTTCCCCATAGAAGACACCCATCTTGAAGACTTAATTCTTCTTTCCTGCTGAAGTAGGGTTTGAGTGCTTCATCTGTGTTACTGGAAGGCCAACCATACTGTACAAACTTCATTACTTGAGAAAGTGTGGAATCAGATCTGGTTCCTGCTTAGATCTCTTTGACATCCACTGGTGTAGAATTAAGAAGCTCCATTGTCCACACAGTTTCTGCTGGTACCGGCGCCATCCGGGGCGTAACTGGTAATGGCAGTCTACTGAGGGCGTCGGCATTGCAGTGCTCCTTACCCGGTTTGTACTTGATGGTGTAATTGTATGCAGCTAGTGTCAATGCCCAACGTTGGATTCGAGCAGCTGCCATGGCGGGTATAGCCTTCTTCTCATTGAACAAGGACTCGAGAGGCTTGTGGTCCGTCTCTAATGCAAACTGTCTACCATACAAGTATTGATGAAACTTCTTAACGCCAAAGATAACTGCAAGCACCTCTCTCTCCAGATTAGAGTAATTCCTCTCTGCGTTTGTTAAGGTTCTAGGTGCAAATGAAATGGGATGCTTTGAACCATCTTCCATCTTGTGCGAAAGAACCGCTACCAAACCATATTGGGAGGCATCGCATGCCAAATTCAGTTCCTTTTTGTCATCGTAGTGGACCAATAGCTTTGAAGACTTGAGAAATGACTTAGACTGTTCAAAGGCTTGCTGCTGTTCTTTTCCCCAATGCCAACTACCCTTACTGTTGAGTAATTTGTGTAGTGGGGCCAACACGCTTGACAAATTTGGCAGGAATTTCTGGTAATAATTGATCATGCCCAGATAGGACTTGAGCTCTGACACATTCTTTGGAGGTGGTGCATTAGTGATAGCCTCCACTTTATCCTCCATGGGTTGAATACCATCCTTACTCACTTGGTGACCCAGGTAACTTACTTGAGATTCCATGAATACGCACTTCCCTTTCGCAATTCGCAATCCAGCTTCTGCAAGACGTTTCAAGACTTCCGCCAGGTTTCTCAAATGATCATCGTCGTTGGCACCCGACACCAATATGTCGTCTACCCGGACAATCACAACCGGAATGTTCTGCAAGAGATTTTCCATGTTGCGTTGGAAGATACCAGGGGCAGACGAGACTCCATAAGGAAGGCGATTGTATTGAAACAGCCCTTTGTGTGTGTTGATGGTCGTGTACTGTTTGGACTTAGCTTCCAGCTGTAGCTGTTGATAGGCTTGATTCATGTCCAGCTTTGTAAATTTCTCTCCACCACCTAGGGTAGCTAGCAAATCCTCCACCTTTGGGATGGGGTAATTATCCACCTTTGAAACTTGATTGACAGTTGTCTTATAATCACCACAGATCCGAATGGAGTTGTCTGATTTCAGGATTGGCACAATAGGGGCTGCCCATTCAGAGAATTGTACAGATTCAATTGTTCCTTCTTCCTGTAATCTCTTGAGTTCTTCTTCAATCTTCCCCTTCATGGCGTATGGCACTGGCCGTGCTTTGCAGAATTTTGGCACCGCACCTGCCTCCACATGAATCTTGGCCTTTGGTCCCGTGAAAGTTCCTAAGCCTTCTTCAAACACTTCTGAGTACTGAGTGATCAATGTCTTGAGTTTAGATTCAGCCTGATTTCCATCAGCCTCCACTTTGAACAATTTCTTCCAGTTGAGCTTCACATCTTTCAACCAATCTCTTCCTAACAAATTCGGTCCAGACCCCTCCACGACCAATGTTGACAGCATATTTTCTTGTCCTTCGTAAAGAACAACAACCTCCACAGTTCCCAGAACTTTAACCGATTCACCAGTGTATGTTCGCAGCTTTACTTGAGTCGGTTTCATTTCGAGTTTGGTCTGTGCTGAGTTTCCTTGACTGATTTTCTTGAACGTTTCTTCGCTAATAATCGTAGCGGCTGCTCCAGTGTCGACCTCCATGCCCGTTGAAAATCCGTTCAAGGTAATCTCCACTCGATATGGCTCTTGATCTTTTGCGGCTACATGAAACAACGTGTATTCCTCAGTATCTTCTTCTTCTCGATTTTCTTCCAAGGCTGTCGCTTCCATGTGATGTGTGTTGCCTTGCCTTTTGCCGTTCCGCTGGTTGATTTTCAATTTCACGCGACACTTCGACGCCTTGTGACCTTTCTTCTGGCATCGATAACACTTTTCTTCCTTGTACCTGCATTTTTCGGCTTCATGAAACTTCCCTCCGCAGCGATAACATTCTTTGGCTGTTTGCTTGCACTGTTCCTTGTTTAAACGGTTGACTGGTGATTCCTTGGGCTTCTCCACCGGGTTGCCTTGCTGTATATCGCGCGTGTTTTTGTCGGCTATTTCCATAGCTGTAGATAATTCCAGTGCTTTCTTGAACTCCAATCGGCTTTCGGCCAACAGTCAACGCTGTATCCTTTCATCAGTCACCCACAAACCAAACGATCTCGGATCATATCTTCCAATTGATCACGAAAGTCGCAATGCTCCGAAAGACTTCGCAATTCAGCGACATATTGCTGGATTGTTTCCTTCGGTTGTCGAAAGCGGCTGTTGAATTTAAAGCGGTAAACAATAGTCGACGGTCGCGGGTTTAAATGGTTCTTCACAATGTTTACAAGCTCAGCGAAGGTTTTGTCGGTTGGTTTCCCTGGCGATACTAAATTCCTGATTAGCTTGTACGTTTTCGCTCCACACGAGCTGAGTAACACCGCTCGTTTCTTCCCAGCATCGGTAATTTTGTTTGCCGTAAAATAATGCTCCAGACGTTCTGTGTACTCTATCCAATTGTCGTTTTCCTGGAATTCCTCCACTTTACCGATTAAACCCATATTATCCTCGTCGCCAAAATGTAATATTCCCACACCAGTGAACCACACCGAATAAACTGTAACTTGTTTAATCCATGCTCAATCACAAAAGCACATGGTCCCCGTATCGTTTTTATCCTGTAAAACTACTGGAGGAGCGGTTACATAGCTGACACAAACAAGACTATTCTACAGGAAGGCACTTGGTTGGAAAAGGAACGGTTCGCAGTGGGGGAAGTGCGCAGTATAAGGTAGCGGGCATTACCCCTTAAATCTGCCAAAGCAAAGATTGAGCCCAAGCATTAGCAGCCATGGACAGCTGTTTCGGCCTTGTTAGGCCTCATCAGCATGGCATAGCTAATGCTCAGGCTCAAGTACCCACATATCAATAAAACAAGCAATGGAAACGTAAAGCTTGTGGGATGTGGCTGGAGTGACAAGGATACTTCACAAATTAATGTGATCAAGTAAGCTGAAGCCACTACAAAGGCTTGATCACATTAATTTGTGAAGTATCCTTGTCACTCCAGCCACATCCCACAAGCTTTACGTTTTCATTGCTTGTTTTATTAATATGTGGGTACTTGAGCCTGAGCATTAGCTATGCTATGCTGATGAGACCTAACAAGGCCGAAACAGCTGTCCATGGCTGCTAATGCTTGGGCTCAATCTTTGCTTTGGTAGATTTAAGGGGTAATGCCCGCTACCATGTGGCCTTAGTGCCTTTTAAGTGGCTTCAGCTTACTTGATCACATTAATTTGTGAAGTATCCTTGTCACTCCAGCCACATCCCACAAGCTTTACGTTTTCATTGAAGTGCGCAGTATGGTTGATTTCTGGGAATGTTGGCTTCCACTGGGATTCCTCTTACCATTGATCTTGTGAAAAAGTATCGTTGGAAAAGGAATGCAAATAAGCCGACCACGTTCGAGACGCTCTTTACCACAGCCTCCTCCACCAACCACAAAGTGGAAGAGGAAGAGGGAGAGCAGGGGCATGCAAATAAACCCTCCGTGGTATCCCCCGCCGCCTGTTTGGGGTAGTTGGGAAGATTGGAAGAAAAAAAAAATTAAATTTAAGGACGTTCCACTCTCAAACATTGATTTAACCAATTGGTGTGAATATCTCAACATCCCAATTCGCGGGATTTTCTCCCGAGACGAAGTTAAACCTCTACACCACTCACCCTGCATTTTAAACTTAGATGATTTCGGAAGTTTGGAAACACACCGGACGCTTGCTGGAAATCTTCACCTTCAGAAGAAAAGGAGAATGTAGAGTATTTTGACTCTTTTGCTCAACACCGTCCGTTGGAATGGGAAAAAGAAATGTTGAAAGTGGGTCACAAAACCTTCCTTCGTAATGAAGATCAAATCCAAGCAATCGACAGCGTGCGATGTGGAGACTATTGTTTGTTGTTTCTAAACGAACGCAACAAAGGAATAAGCTACCCAGATATTCTCCAGATGTTTTCTACAGATGTGCAGGAGAATGAGAAAGTTGTGAAAAATTGTTTTGAAAATATACCGTAATGGCGGATGTCTATTGTGTAAGAGAGAAGCGAAAGACTCCGAATGTCTCAGGGTCAGAAAAAGTGGTCAATACGAAAAATGGACGAAGAATGTTGAAAGTGACATGTGCAAGCTGTGGAATAACAAAAAAATCGTTTTTTACTGAAGTCGGGAAAATAGCGGGGCCCTCTCTTGCAGAGGGCAAAGGAATCGGTAAAGACATTGCTGGAACTGCTATGGATTTGTTTCTTCAACAAGGGGTTCCATATCTCGCAAAGAAAGGGGTGGAAATGGGGCGGTACTATGCGTCGGAAGCGATGAGGGATCCCAAGCTCTAACGAAAAGGGATCGATTGGGCTGTGGAGAAGGGTAAGTCCATGTTTCGAAAAGTTAGGAGCACTGTGTTGGATGAGCTTTCCACAAAAGTTCGGCCCAACATCCGGTACAAAACCGACAGACCCGATCTAGACAAAGTGGGAAGAGGGATTCCTGTTCTATTTCCTGTTGTTGATTTCAAAAATTTGTGGAGTGTTATTTGTGACCCCACACTTTTCAAAGGCCCTGAAGTTTCTGAAAAAGAAGGACGCGCGATGGTGGAACAATACAAACGACAGTACAAGAAATACAAAGACGAAGGTGGCTCTCGCAGCTACGGTTCTTGGATAAAATGGAAAGGTTATGGAAGAGGTATTGGAAGTTTGTTTGATCCTCCGTTTGTTTCTCAGGGGGTTTTGGTTCCAAAGTTTGAAACTGGCATGAAATTCTTGAAAGCCTTTGGAAAAGCCATCCCTGAACACCGTGGTTTCGCAGATGTTTTCAAAAAACTCCTCGAAACTACTATGGCTCTGGGGTTGATGTTCATGCTTTGATTGGAAAACTTCCTGCACCAAAAGGTGGTTGGACACTTCCTGGACATAATTACACTGGTCCTTACAACCCACTTCATCATCAGCTAAGCTTTGACCCTGAAACCGGTGAGATCTTGGAAATATTTCAACAACCAAGTGGGGCAACAGATGCAATTGCAATGCAACATGATGTGGATTACAGCAGTTGTGGACACCGGGCAAAAACATATGGTGAGAATGAAAAAAAATGTAAGCATGCTGCTGACAGGAAAATAGTTTAAACCTTTGGATGCTGTAACTTGGAAAAAGAGACAATGGGGTCATTCTTTGGCGCGAAACGCAATCAATACAAAAGAAAAGTTAGGTCTTGGAATTTATCCATAATATCATTTTCAAGACAAGTTAAACGATCATTATATCACAAACATCCAATAAAAATCTGGATATTTAAAAAATTTATGTGTCTAATAATAAACAATCGGGATATTCTTTTACAAATGTAAATGGAGCTAAAAATTGTTCCAACTCATCATTTGCGTCTGTTAAAATGTCTTTTTTTCGTGAAGAATTTCAAAAGGAGTTAAATATACTAAATCATCTTCAAACTACCTATAAAACCTACCTAATAAACTTGATAAATAAATTTTGAAATCTCTTATAAAACCAAAAAGTTCCTCTGAATAATATTCAACTTCTTGCCCAGAAACAAGTGGGGTATCAAGATGAAAAAATACAACTAACTCATCACATTTTTTAAAAAACTTTTCAAATTCTGTGGTTAATTCACCTTTTGAAAATTTTTTTTTACCATTTGTTATACTTCAATGTTTTCTTTTCTCTAAATGGGCGTACTCTCTAAAGAATAATTATCAAGCGCGTCCATAATTTCTTTTATTACCTCCTTAACAATTGGGTGTGTAACTTCGTCTTGCAAAAAGTGAAAAAGAAAAACCAACAAACCAATCATTATATTTACAAAGGGAAACCTTTGTTTAATTGTAAGCATAAAACAAAATTGAACGTTTTGACAAACAATAATTAGGAAAAATAAAATTACGTTAAGGTTAACAGCTCTTCTAAAACATTTCCCCACCCTGTTGTTGTTTTTTTTTTTCTCCTCCAATTTTTTCAATTGTGTTTCAGTGTAATAACCATAAATTTTAGCGAGGAACTCGGGCGGAAGTAAAGAAATATAATCTAAAACCTCCATTCATAAACAAACACAAATCTTTAAATCAAAATAAGAAAATTAAATTAAAACAACATCATGAATAAAAAAAACCTGTCTTCATGCTGTGAACTTTATTTTTTCTGTAACAAATAAAACACATATCATTGTTAATACAACGGCTACATTTTCTACATTGTGTTATTCTTGTAATTCTTTCATTATATAAACAATATGGTGCATTTTCAATATAATTCAAAATTGGCCCCCAACCTAATTCTAAACGTTGTTCCAATTTTGTTTCAACAAATTCCTTCAAAATCTTTTCCCGAAGCTCGGGTGGAAGAGTATTAATACTATCCAACAAATCAACCATTTATAACATTACATAAATCTTTAATTGACGGTGTCATAAGACCCTTCGTCTGTCAACCATTTTTTCATGAAATTTTTTTCATCGGTTGGAAGTGAATGAATAACATTATATGAAAT
This sequence comes from Pachyseris speciosa, assembly GCA_016490735.1. Taxonomy (NCBI): domain Eukaryota; kingdom Metazoa; phylum Cnidaria; class Anthozoa; order Scleractinia; family Pachyseridae; genus Pachyseris; species Pachyseris speciosa. Next base: position 383,176 of record JAEMWC010000128.1, read on the forward strand.
AAGTGCACATTCATCAATAAAATGTGTTTCCCCTGTTTCCTTTATGTACCTCCAGGGAGACATATCAAAATTTGAACTTACCGAACTTGTCTCTAAAAAGGGCCTTAAGATTCTGCATCAAAACATTAGAGGCTTGTTGGCAAACAATAGCATCAGCTGGAATATACACATTTTCTCGGTTAGTGAAACACATTTATCCTCTGAAAGCGAAGCCGAGGTCCAAATTGAAGGTTACACATTTATTGCAAAGTCAAGGGCTTCTGGTCAAGGTGGAGGTGTTGGTGTTTATATTTCTTCATCTATTCCCTTTCAAAGACGAATGGATCTCGAACAAGAGGATTTTGAATGCATCTGGATTGAAATATTATTTCCTAAGACTAAAGGCTTTCTAGTTGGAATTATTTACCGCCCTCCGGATTCTTCTAGACATCTCTGCGCGGATTTCAGTTGCAAATTCGAATCCATGCTTTCGTCAGTATCAGCTGGAAACAACGAATGTATTCTCTCAGGTGACATTGACTGTAACTATTTGGTGTCCTCGGATCACAAAGAAATTAAATCCATTCTCCCCTACTTTGGTCTGAAACAACTCATTAGCAGCCCGACGAGAATTGCGCGCAAGTCCAAGACCCTAATAGATGTTATTTGTAGCAATGTACCTCATAACATCTCTTCGGTGAAAGTAATCCCAGCTGGCTTGAGCGATCATGAACTCATTGGATGTGCTCCCAAGCTGAACAATGTTAAGTTCAATCCGCGAATCATTACTTGCCGAAATTTTGCAAACTATGAACCTAAGCTATTTTGCGAAGAGTTAAATTCTGCGAATCTTGAAGACGATTATTCATCTATCAGCGTAAAAGAGGCATGGGCCTCTTTACGAGACATTCTCCAACGGTGTATCGACAAGCATGGGCCCTTTATTTCGAAGAAAGTCAAAGGCCGACTATGTTCTTGGTTGACTCCAAATGTCAGAAAGGAGATGATTCTCAGGGATGGTTTGCTCAGGAAAGCCCGCCGAACTAATCAAGAAATCGATTGGTCTTCTTATAAACGCCAACGTAACAGAGTATCTGGCCTTGTTAAAAAAAATGTAAAAAGCAGATATAATCGAGATCTTATTAAAGATTGTGCGGACTCTCCAGATAAATTTTGGGCAGCCATCAAGAAACTCTATCCTACCAAGTTACCTTCTCAACAAGGTTCGGCATTTGTGATAAATGGATCAAAGTCAACTGACAAAAACTTCATTGCAAACAGGTTTTGCGAATATTTAGTACCGTTACCAGAAATCTGAAAAGCAAATCAATTTTGCTTCGTGACTTTTTCTGGAGCAAACCTGCTGAAGAAAATCTTTCCAATCAAGTTACGGAAAGTCATTTTACTTTTAAAGCTGTGAAAGAGTTAGAAATTCTTAAATAGCTAAAAAATCTCAAGCGGAAAAAAGCGTCTGGACTGGATAATTTCCCCCGGGATTGCTCAAAGATGCTGCTCTTGTTTTAACTAAGCCTTTGACATTTATCATCAATTTATCTCTTGAAACTGGAGTTGTGCCTAGTGCGTGGAAAGTGGCTAAGGTGATCCCCCTCTACAAATCTGGGTCTCTGACTGAGATTGACAATTATAGACCTATCTCAATTCTCCCTACCTTGTCAAAGATCTTGGAGAAAATAGTCTACAAGCAACTGATGGCTCATGACTAGAACGTCATAGTCTACTTTTTGAGTACCAATTTGGTTTCCGTTCGAACTGCTCAACGGAACTAGCTGTTACTTACTTCACTTATCTCATTAGAAAGGAGGCCGACAATGGAAAAGCAACACGAGCAGTTTTGATTGACTTATCAAAGGCATTCGATACCATCAGTCATTCTGTTCTATTAAGTAAACTCTCCCGTTATGGCGTATACGATATGGAACTACAATGGTTTACGGATTATTTATTTCTCCGCAAGCAGATCGTTCAATTTAATGGTGTCCTTTCTGAGCCAAATCCAATTAACACTGGAGTACCTCAAGGAAGTATTCTTGGGCCTCTCCTTTTTCTCATCTTCTTTAATGATGTGCATAGTCTTCTTCGTCATTGTACGTAATTACTTATGCTGATGATACAGTGATTTTTACATCCTCAAGTGATATCGATGTGTTACAAAGCAACCTTTTTAGGACCTAGATGATGTCTCTAACTGGTTTCGTGATAATGAACTTATCCTTAATCTGAAGAAGGGTAAATCCGAGGTGATGCTGTTTGGTACCGGAAAACGGTTAAATTTGTTTCAAGGCTGTCAAGTCAAGCTATAGGTCAATGATTCTCCCATCAACACCACTACATGTTATAAATACCTCGGCGTGCATCTGGACCCGACACTTACTTTTGAAACGCATTTTCAAAAAATGTACAAGAAGGCAGCAGGAAGAGTGAACCTCTTACGGCGCATCCGTTCCAGCATTGATACTCTTAGTGCCCAAAGAATTTATCAATCGATGATCATACCAATATTTACGTATTGCGGTTATAATAGTCTTGGAAGGTCAGAGTCCCGCAAACGCATGATCCGCTCCATTGAGACCCGAAGCCTCGAAATCATTTCCCCAAAATGCAGTCCGCAGAACTAAGATCTTCGATTTTTAACAATTGAGCGTGCTGTTTTGTATTTGACTGCCTTAATGGAACTGCATGTTATCCATTTAAAGATTACTTTCAACGATTACATCATAACGCTTTAAACACTAGAAACAATGGGAAAACAGTAAAACTACCAAAGGTCAAACTGGATTTTGCGCGCCTTAGTTTTTATTTTTTAGGTGCTTTGATTTTTAATTCATTGCCGTTAAGTTTAAGAAACATTAATTCTAGAGTTTTATTTAGGAAAGCCTTGGATGATCATTACTTGTAATTTCTATGATAGTTTTTGATGGTTTTTTAACTTAGTGCATTTTTTGCTTTAATATCTACTTTTTTATTATTAGTTTTTTAATTCTTAGTCAGCAGGACCCCGCTGATAACAGTACTTTGTACTGAAGGGTTATCCTGGGTAAATATTCCATTTATTATTATTATTATTATTATTATTATTATTATTAACAAATCACGCACGTGACGCATAAGTGGTTTATCTATGGTATCTCTTATTTCCTTTCACAACCATTTGTCAATCTCTGTTATCAAAGCCTGTCTCACATTGTAACGCAATAAATCAACATGCACCATTTTATTATATATATAAACAAAATAAAAGAACATTTCTTCAATTGCGCGTGGAGGTGGAGGTGGTGCACCAGTTCGCAAGCAAATATCATCCTCGTTGCAGCCCGTGCATTTCAAACAACCAAAGGAAGACAAATCTTTATCGTCTTCGTCCTCCTCCAAACTGCCCACAAGAATCCACTTGTCTTTATTATTGTTTAAGATGTCATACTTTTGCACCACTAAGGTGGAGGGGTTTTTCGTGGCTGGAGGGGGGACTGCTCTCCGTTTGTGGGGTGGAATGTAAAGTTGAACAGAAGGACTCTCGCTCTCTTCGTCCTCCATCATCCCGCGAAGCCTCCTTCTGCGTGGGGGTGGAACGGGTGGTCTCTCGGCCTCTTCTTCTTCCAACATGATGTTGTAAAGCCATTCAATAAACGGCTCTGTTGCCTCTGGTTGTTCCGCCTTTCTGGTGGTTGCCATTCTCCTGCCTATATATTCGCTGGAAAAAATTTCCGGTTGGTTCATTGGTATACCTTGGTACCCTTGTGTCTAATTGGGTGACACGATTATTCTTCAGCCCCCTTTCTCTAATTGGGTGACTCGTCAAACTGGTTTCAAACTGTTTTTGGTTGGTTTTGGGTGATTGGGACTGGTTGAAAGTGGGTTGGGTTACAAGTAATATACTGGGACTAAACGAACATTGGCAGAAAATAAGTCGAGTTTAAACCAAATAACGCCCCAATTCTTATCTTGAGTGAAACGAAAGATAAGGATTGGGACGTTATTTGGTTAAAACTCGAATTATTTCGCCGGTGTTCGTTTAGTCCCAGTATACTACTGAGAGTGTCTCAACATTTTTGAAACTGCCTGTCTGAATGGCTTTTTCTTGAACGGTCGTACTTTTACCTAGGATATACCTCACAAATTAATGTGATTTGGTAAGCTGAAGCCACTCTAAAGGCACTAAGGCCACATGGTAGCGGGCATTACCCCTTAAATCTACCAAAGCAAAGATTGAGCCCAAGCATTAGCAGCCATAGACAGCTGTTTCGGCCTTGTTAGGCCTCATCAGCATGGCATAGCTAATGCTCAGGCTCAAGTACCCACATATCCATAAAACAAGCAGTGAAAACGTAAAGCTTGTGGGATGTGGCTGGAGTGACAAGGATATACCTCACAAATTAATGTGATTTGGTAAGCTGAAGCCACTCTAAAGGCACTAAGGCCACATGGTAGCGGGCATTACCCCTTAAATCTACCAAAGCAAAGATTGAGCCCAAGCATTAGCAGCCATGGACAGCTGTTTCGGCCTTGTTAGGCCTCATCAGCATGGCATAGCTAATGCTCAGGCTCAAGTACCCACATATCCATAAAACAAGCAGTGAAAACGTAAAGCTTGTGGGATGTGGCTGGAGTGACAAGGATATACCTCACAAATTAATGTGATTTGGTAGACAATCGAGGCAGGAACTAGTGCACTTTTGCTATGTTATGACGTGTTTTAAAAGATATGTGTTTCAATGTGTTTTATTGTGAGGCATAGAAATGACCAAGGCTTAAAGTGTATTTTCGTGCATTTTGGTGATGACGTAATCGCAGTTAATTTTAGTCTTTTCTGAGAGCAAGCTGAAAACAAGGGCAAAGATGGCCACGAACTACCAATGATAGGTTGTTTCGCTTTTTAAGGAATAGTTGGACATCATTCTAAGGATCTGTTTACATGGAGGAAGGGTGCCTCGGCTAACCGAGCTACTCTTGGAGGGCCAACGTTTCATACGTTTCTTTAGAAAACGCATTGAACCGTTTACATGTTAGAAAGGAAAGCCCGCCTTCCCGGGGCACCCTGTCTACTTGCCCGGTACACCCTTCTAGGCGGGCAAGCTTTTTGCCATGTAAACGGTTCGCGTCGGGTTATCCCGGCTAGCCGGGGTGAGAAGACCCTGACAGCATACAGCGCCCTGACATTTTTAACTTTTTAGTTATTTCAGGGTGCTGGTACTCTTTAATTATCATATTTATCTTTAAGTGTTTTCTTAATTTAGTTTATTCAAATTCCTGGGGTACAAAAAACATCTTTGTTTTTGTCTTTGTCTTTGTCTTTGTCTATTCCAGGTCAACTTTAAACGTTAATTGCCTCTAGTGACAGTGATCAATTACCAGGGTGCAACATGACGACCCTACACACTAGAAAGCTCTCCGTTGAAGCAAATCCTCTTCTACTAAAAAGGAATCCTGATACAAGTCACTTTTTTAAAAAGGACTTAAAAGTTCCTTCCTTATAGTAGACATTTTGGTATGGTCCTCAAGCTTAGCTAAGAGAAACTTGCGTCAATTGAACTGCTGTGAACGGAGGCTCGCGACTTTCAAGGTCATTGTTTTCTTTTCACAAATTCGCTAGCCATGCAATATCTCAAGGAGTATGAACGTAGTGTCTCGGAAAAAGGAGACGGTACAGACATTGAAGAAACAGCCAGCTGCTTGGGTGATTGAAAGACAGTTATAAACGCGAGAGCAGTTCGGCAAGTATATCTAATACTACAGCCAAGCTGATTTAGAGACGTTCACAACAAGATACTTGTTCGCGGAAGCCGTTGTACGTTGTTTTAGTAGCACGAACACAAACGTTAATCAGTGGTTTACTTTTCGGGACTTTTCGGGTTACTTTTCGGGACGGTCTACCATGCAACGGACGGTCTACCATAGTAACTGATTAATCAATAGATTTGATATCATATTTTTTTACTTTTGTGTTGGTAGACCGTGCATTCATGGTAGACCGTCTGATAATGAAATACAATATATGTAGCTCTTTTTTTAGTTATGTTGCCTTTATAGGCTGTTATTGACGATTATTTAGGACTGGTTGGAAATAATCAAAGTTCTCGTGTTTTCCATACATTTGGCGTTTTTGAAAAGCAACGTGTTCTCAACGTGTAAGTAATCCTGTGTAAGAAAATACGAGTAAATAAAATACTGACTTTCCTTTAATCAGGCTTATTTTCACCAAAACATCATATGTTTTCAGTATTTGCTGCACCTGCCTCTGTTTTGTACAATTAATTGTGAGCGCTTATACATTGAGTGAATAGTATTGTCAATAATTTCGCTTCGAATTAAGTATAACGTTTTTTCAACGCTATAAGCAAACTCGTGAAATGTCTCATGTGTGATACTCAGTCCTACTGCTTGTCTCATTAACCCTTTGCATACTAAGAGTGTGCTATTTATTTCACCAAATTTTGGGCAATAAATAGTCTGGGACTCTTAACTTCTTCATATATGGAGTTATTATGAAAATATCTGCCCCCATGGTGGCATCATTAAGCTAGAATGTGGGTAAAGGCGAGCCTTTAAAAGAAACCAGAGGTGAGAGGCGGTTTCATGTCGACGGAGATGCCAAAGTTGTTTTGATCTAAACATGGCTGCTCACATAATGAAGCTATCTCTAACTAGCCGTTGTCCAGAAGGATTCCAGGATCTACCAAGGCAATTTGGTCTAGTTTTGACTGCTAAAAAAGCTCATTGGTGCAATATTTTGCACCACACACTCAAAAAGCTATGAAACAAACTGATGGAGAGTTCTATGTCCGTGGTGTGGTTGAATCTCCCAGAATTCTTTTCGGGCGTGAATGAGGCAAGTTAAGACACACGAAGATTGGCTCTCAGAAACAGGCTAAAGCGTGGCTGGCAGAAAATGTGAGAGAAACTTTTCATGGCAGATACCAAGGGAAGAACTTGAGGTTTGTTGTCAATGTAGAATTTTGGTTTTGAGCAAAGTTTTGGATTAAAAACTGCACGTCAAAAAAGTTTAATTTTTGGTGTCATTCTTCCGGCCGAAATTAGTATTCTGGACTTTGTTGCCAGACGAACTGAATCAGGAGTTTTAGACAATCTCTTAGCTTTGGTAATGAGAAGACACACCTATTGGTGCGTTCCACTTGTTATCAAGACTTCGTGATTAAAGCTAAACAAGAAGGAAATCAAGGCAAGAGTGGTGTATTTATCCGGACTTATATGTTCAGCTAGTATGTTAAGGGTTAAATCGCGCATTAACAACGCTTTCGATGGGATTTAAATCGCCACTACGCTTAGGAATAGCAAACAGCTCGCCCTAAACGTTTTTTAACAGCTCAAGCGCGAAATCGAATGCAGCCCCTTGCGTCACATCGGACAAACTCAAAACTGCATCAATTCAAGGCGCTTTTCCGCACACTTCCGGATCAATTAGAACACTAACAAGTATGCAGTTCTCATAAGTAAACATTGAACTTTGAAAATAACTCTTCTGTACCCATGTAGTCAGCTTCCATTTCAAGAAAACGATGTTTCCCCGTGTGCATATATTAGACAACCAATTGCAGAAATACTTGAGACGGTACACTTAATTCGGACTGAAAAGAGGTTTCCCTCCCCTCCCCTTATCAATGTTGTTGGAGCACATTGCAAAATTCGAGGCCATGCAGAATGTGGCCCAGCAACATTGTTTAAAGGAGAGGAGAGAGAGGCGTCTTGCCTGTCCCTCAGTAACTGTCAAGGGAGAGTTTTAGGAGAAGAGTGAGTTTTTTATTGGGAGTGTCTCAACATTTTTGCAACTGGTTGTGCTTTGTAAGCTCGGCAGCTTTCTAAAAATGTGCTCCAACAACATTGATAAGGGGAGGGGGAGGAGAACCTCCTTTCAGTCCGAATTAAGTGTACCGTCTCAAGTATTTTTACAACTGGTTGCAGCGCGCCAGAATCAACCACGCCAACTTTTTTTCTTTCCTTTTAATTTTTTGGTTTTTTGATTCATGAACTTGAACAGTTTGGGAGCGGACCGTGAGTAATTTTCTGGCGACTTATATTGTTGACTCGGCCCGATCAGCATAAAGGCACCACGAGTTATTGTTACTTACACGTCCGCTAAGGAAATCAGTGATTCACCAAATCAGCATTTCTGTGGCGTAGGGCCAATCTTAGCGAATGAAATTCCGCAAACAGACTCAAAGTTCACTGACTATGTTCGTCCGGTACCACATGACTTTTCCTTAACCTAATCGTCCAACCCAACGACATCATACTTAAAGTAATCATTACAAGTCGTTACCGGTAAACAAGGGTAGCGGTCTTGATGGTATGTCAGCTAAATTATTAAAAGAGGCGGGCCCTATCATCTCAGCATCCTTGACTTACATTATTAATCTGTCCCTGACTACGGGCATTTTCCTGATGACTGGAATAGAGCTAGAGGCTCTCCTATTCAAAAGGGTGATGCCAAGACTAATCCAAATAATTACAGGCCGATATCCGTCAGTTGTGAGCAAACTTGTCGAAAGAATTGTTTTTAACCAATTTTATGAGTACTTACTGAGGCATGACTTACTTGCAAATGCTCAGTCTGGTTTTCGTCCCTGCCATTTTACTTTGACTGCCCTCCTCGACATAACTAATGATTGGTATTCTAATATGGATAATGGCTTATTAAAAGGTGTGCTCTTTCTTGATCTTAAGAAAGCATTTGACACTGTGGATCATGAAGTTCTTCTAAAAACTCAAACTCTATGGGGTTGACACCCTAAGCTTAAAGTGGTTGCAATCCTACCTGACTGGTCGCAAGCAGAGAACATATGTAAATGATGCATTGTCTGATTACTGTTCCGTTGTGTGTGGTGTTCCTCAAGGATCTATTCTGGGACTCTTATTGTTCCTGGTTTATATAAATGATCTTTCGGAATGCGGCCTAGCCTCAACACCGAGACTGTAAGCCGATGATACATGTCTCACCCTTACTTCTCGTGATCCTATTGACCTTCAATCAAAGGTAAACAGTGATCTAAGTATAATCCAATCTTGGCTTCAAACAAACAAACTTAGTCTGAATGTTAAAAAAAAAACCAATTCTCTGTTATTGCCAGTCAATATAAGATCGCCCATTTAGATCATCAACTCGATATAAAAATAGATGGGCATCAAATTCACAGAGTCAAGACCCACAGATATCTAGGGATCGAAATTGATGACACTCAAACGTGGCACTCTCTTATTAACCAGATCATAAAAAAAGTGTCGAGTTGCCTGGCAGCTTTAAACCGAGCTAAGGCTTTAGTACCGCGGGATACATTAATTAATATGTACAATGCTATTGTTGTACCCTACTTTGACTATTATAGCCCTGTATGGGGTTGCATTGGGAAATGCCAAACGGATAAATTACAAAAGTTATAAAATAGGGCTGTGTGCATAATCATTAACTCTCATCATACGACTCATCCTCTGGTTTACTGTATGACCTTGGCTGGGATACACTTGAACGAAGGCGTACAAATCAGTTAGCAGTTAGCAGTGTCATAAACACACCAAACATCACCCAAAAATTGTGAGATATTTATGGTGTTATGCACTACAAAACTATGATGGCCTCTTTGGATTACATGAGATCTCGAGAAGATAATAAGGATGAAAGGTTCAAAAGTGACAAAAATGTGGCCTTCAGGTGTAACTCCCCCTTGAGAGTCAATTATTTATTTAGAGAAGCGTATTTATAGTTACTAGTTGTGTTGAGGCTAATCCTCAACAGTCTTCTAGTCCAGTGCAGTCCGTGTCCCGCCATGCCTCACGCTAATGTTTTTGTGGCTACTGCCTCGAAGAGGCGAAGCCACTTAGTCATCGGGTTGTAAGTCCGTCCGTAACACATCACATCAGGAAACTAACCACACAACCTTACTCTTGAATGTAGTCTCTTCAATTAACACGCATTTTGTCAGCCAGAGTTCTTCGAAATTTTGCTCCAGATGCAGCAGCTCAGAACGAAGACGAAATAAATGAGCTATATTTTTTCGGAGATTGTCAAAGATCCAAAACCTTTTGATCTTGAAAATCATCGGAGGTGCATTTCACAGGAGATGATTTAGTATCATTCTTTGATAATTTGTTAAGGCATTCGGACGCGTCAAAACTTAAATTGTTAGCGAATGAAAAGGAAAACGTTTACACAGCAAGAGTGCATGGGAATATTGTGAGTGCTATAAAGGCTGTCTAGCTCTTTCTCACGTGCCCTCTCAACGCTCGAGAATACGCTATTCTTATCAGGGTTTGCATCAATCCATACACGCTCGCCTTTTGATACAAAACTAAAGGTGATCGAAAGCTTTTTTAATATCAGAGTAATAAACCTTTTAGTTCCAACGGGTGAGAGTTTTTTTGGGAACCGATGACTTTACCGAACGCTATCGACCAGCGGAAAAATTTGCTTTGCTTTGACTGCATATTGTCAGTGCGATAGCCAGTTCAAAAGGCCAAAATATTTTTCGTGACTGAGTAGATAACTCCAGTCGTTCGAACTAGTAAGAATTTTCTCTAGCCGTGCGAATCAGTGAGATATTGTAGAAGAGTAAAAAATAACCTGAGATCAGGCGTTCTTTCTTGACGGGCGAGGGGGAAGAAGAAGAAAAAGAACGCCTGATACATTTAGTCGCCTGCCGCCTTTCGGTTGTTTACCAGGCAACAGCGATGTCAGATCCATGCTATTAATTTCCGGTGGCAAGGATAAGCACTGCCTTATGCGTTGATGCGGTTTCTCTCAGAATCGTTTTCTCTGCGTAAAGCGATCAAATGTGCGGGAATAAAGTTTGCCTCTGTAGCAGCGAGCTTTGAGCAATCGATTTTTTGCCTTAAATCGTGATAAAAACCAGTTTGTAAAATTCACAAAATACTCACTCTGATAATCATCTGAACGAGTTTCAGGCAATTTCAGTGAATTTCATTTGACATTCACCCACCATAGATAGCTACCTGTGTTCACACTTGGATCAAAGTGATATTGCAATTCCAATGTGCGACAATATATTTCTTTACACCCAGCAAATAAAAGATTAGATCATGGCAGTAGACACACGCGCTATTTAAGCGCCAATTTTTTGTTTTGTTTTTTGTTTTTTGCTTTTATCGTGTTTTTGAGAACCATGTGCTCGTTTGAGCGAATTGATCAAATAGTTTTTACAACGTGCCATATGTTCGTGAGAGCCCGATGAAGTGTTTTGTTGGTACCTCGTGACGAAACTTGTGCTTCTTTGTCTGGACATTTTCAAGTGAAAGCGAATTCATCGAAGGAATCCCTCCGTGAAAGATTAGAGTCATGACTGAATAAAACCTGAAGAAGGAATACTGTACGAAGCATTGGAGTCGCTAGAGAGGCCCCGAAGAGGGTACTTATCGAACATTACCAAAGTGTGCAATGAACTGGATGAAAGTCTGAAAGATTTCAGCAATGTTGTTAAGGTACGAACCCAGCAAACTCGACTTAACGCCGCGTGGGAACAGTATTGTGTTTGTTGTGATTAATATGCTGATTTGCTCGATAGCGACTGCTCATGAGAAATATAAAGGGGTCTTGAGCGACCGCGCTGCTTAGCACTCAAGAATCCAAGTCTATAATGATCGTATAGAACAATAATCAAGCTTTTGTGTGAATGTATCAAAGAAACCTTTCCCCCGCATCCACGAAATCCTGAGCAAGTTGTACCTCGAAACTGAGTGTGTCAAGCTCCAAGGCCGGAGAAGCTAATGCTGAAGCAGCAAAGGCAGCATTAATTCAACAACAAGCTGAAGAAAGGAGAGGAGAGTAGTCGAGTTAGAGATGAAAAAAGTCGAAATGGAAATAAAACGAACAGAATTGGAACTGCAACATAGATTGGAAATGACCAAATTGGAAGGAGAGAGAGAAGTTGCAGCCGCAACCAGGCAGAATCAGGCAGAACTAGCTCGTTTAGAAGCCTTTCTGGCAGAAGAAGGAGTATCAGGCCTGCCGAATGATAAGTAGTAAGTAGTTTCTCCAGTTTCTTCTTTCTTACACAACGTATAGTTACATATTAGATATTCTATTTTTAAGAAGAAGAAGAAGTCTTTATTAAGAAATCAGTCACAACATGCGTATGACTTTACAATCAAAGACGAACTAAGCTAATATATGTACAACAGAATTAAAAAGTAAAAAACTTGAAAAGGATTCAAGTTAAAAGTTATTAAGAAATAAATTTAAAAAGACATCTATTTACAAAGGCCAGTTTGAATCGATCAGTTTTTACTTTAGGAAGTATAAAGTTATGACCCCTTTCTCTGAGGACCCTATAAACGTTTGGGAGGGAGAAATCAATCAATCAATCAATCAATCAATATATTTAACGTGGTCAGTACACTTAGCTAACGAGCTAGTTTACACGTAGGCCACGAAATAAAAAGAGAAAGAAGAAATTATAAAAGCCTTTTGAAGGTGTATAAGTTTGAATACATTAAGATAAGAACTAACTAATATTAAAATATAAGAATTTAACAGTGTGTAACTAAGTAAAATGTATAAAAAACGAGATCATTAAAAGCAGTAAATACAACTAAGAATAGATCCTCATCGCACTCAGAGTCCTGTGAGATGTAATGTTTTTAAGTAGTTGTTAAAAGTAGTGTATGTTGGTATCTTTCGAGACTCGTCCGGTAAAGCGTTCCACAGTGTCGATGCAGCGTATCTCCATGATCTTAAGCCGAAAGTTGTTGATTTTACTTTTGAAAGGTCCAGTATTGTGGTGGACTAAGGTTATAAGTGGAGCACCTTACTGTTATAAGATCACGTAAGCTTGTAAGTCCTGCATCGCTGGCTAATATCTTGAAAACAGTGGACAATATTTTCGCTAATCGCTGTTCACGAAGACTTGAGAGACCGATACGCTAACAAAGTTCCTCATAAGGCGAGGACTTATCTCTAAAAACAAAACGGAGCGCACGTTTGTCCACCATCTCTAACTTGTCAGCTGACTTCTTATTACAGAAGTGCCACGTTTCGGAGCAGTAATTAAAGTGTGGTAGAATAAAAGCTTTATAAAGATCCCTTCTAGTCTCAAAATGCAACAGTTTCTGCATCCTTTTTAATACAGCGATCTGTTGACTGACTTTTCTACATATTTTAGCGATGTGCTTTTCAAATTTTAATTTATCATCGATTATCACGCCAAGAAGTTCCATTGTGTTGGATATGGGAATGTGTGACTCTTTACACTTGAACGCTGGTTCATCAGTTCCTTTGTTTTTTCCCAACACTATATTTTGAACCGTTCCTCTTCATACCATTTCGCGCAAACCATATATCTTTTCATATATATCTTTGGAATCGATTTGATAAATAATCTTCTATTATTTCTTATTATCGAGGAGCAGGGTTGGCGTAGTGGTGAGAGCGTTCGCCTTCCACCAATGTGGCCCGGGTTCAATTCCCGGACTCGGCGTCATAAGTGGGCTGAGTTTGTTGGTTCTCTACTCTGCTCCGAGAGGTTTTTCTCCGGGTACTCCGGTTTTCCCCTCTCCCCAAAAATCAACATTTCATTTGATTTATTTAGAGTTGATTTGATTTAGTCTCCCCAATTAGTATAGCATCTGCGCTTGGCTAAATAGATTTGAGACTTCAATAAAGTGATGATGATGATGATGATTATTATTATTATTTATTATTATTATTATCAGAGTGGTTGTTGCTTCATCTGCTCCATATTCCTTTAATTTCAAAGCAATCAGTTCATGAGGTAAGGTGTCGAAAGCCTTGGACAAGTCCATAGAGACCACACCGATCAATTTGTTGTCATCGATTTCTTTTTTCCATTGTTCGGTTAGACTAAGAAGTGCTGAGTCGCAGCTGTGATATTTCCTATAAGCAAACACATATTTGTGATAAATTTCTTCAAAATACGGGCTTATTCGGCAATGAACAATTTTTTCGGTCGAATAAGAGTGATTCCACTGATGTTATAATGCTTTTCTTACGTGTTGCAGCGATGTTATCTCGAATAAAGACGGCAAGACCGCCACCACCTTTCGTCCTGTCGCGGCGAAATAACTTGTACCCGTCAACAAAAAATTGAGAATTAGGAAAGGATCGATCGATCTTAGTTTCTTGTATGTATAGAATGTCGAAGGCTCTGTTCGTTAGCCACTCCTTGATCTCCTCAAATTTGCTTGGTAAACTGTTTACATTTAGGTTGACTATAATGCATTCCTTGCGATTTCCGTTTCTAATTAACTTAATGTCCGAGGGTTGTGAACCAAGATCCGACTCAGTATCGCTCGCGCTTTGATTTGTAGAACTATTCAAGGTGGAAAAGAATGAATCGCTAAACTTCGGCAAGGCACAGAAAGAGCATATCCAGTCGACAGATGGATTGTTAAGATAGTACTGAAAGGTCCAGCTCGACATTTTCAGACATCTTGCATGCGACCAGGTGTTGCACTCATTTATTTATTTATTTATTTATTTATTTATTTAACTTTATTTATACACGGGTAAAACATCAGGACTTAAAGTAAATTCTAAATTACATTAATTACATTGTTAAATATACTAATTACAAAATCTTAAAACGACAGAAAATAATAATAATAATAATAAATAAATAAATAGCAATAAGAAAATGCCTGCTTTCCATGAATGCCGTGTGTTTATAATCAGAATTAAATCATTCATAGCTAGAAAAGAAACCTCTGCAGCCGGATTTGAAACTCGCGAGAGTTTGTACTTGCCGCAGATTAGTAGGTAAACTGTTCCACAGCACCGCACCATCATAGCTAAAGCTGTTTTTTAGAAAGTTAGTACGGGGCAGTGGAACAGCTAGTTTGCCTTCGCAGTCCCTTAGAGAATAGGTAGATATTTCACTCCGATCGGTAAACATAGATTTCAGATAATCAGGAGCGAGACCATTAAGTGATTTATAAACCATAGTGGCTGTTTTTAATTTTCGTTGAAGATCAAGTTTCTTCCAGCCAAGTCTTAAAAAGAGTTCATCAGCATTGGCATCGTAAGAAGAAGAGGTCAAAATACGCGCAGCACGATTTTGTAGTTTTTGTAGTTTAGTGGCAAGAGATTTATTGCAGTTCCCCCATACGACACTACAATAATCGAAATGAGGTTGAACTAAAGCATTATAGATACATAGCAGTGTTTCAAAGGGAACAAAGGACCTGCTTCGCTTCAGGATTCCAATACCAGAAGCAATTTTTTTTGACATTTTTTCGATATGTACGTTCCAAGTTAAATTTTCATCGATATAAACACCGAGAGATTTCGTAAATTCAACTTGTTTTATAGAATTGCTATCGATAGTAAGAGACGGAGTTCTATTAAAAGTACTCAACCTTTGCCTTGAGCCTATCAACATAAACTCAGTCTTTGACTTATTAAGAGTGAGTTTATTTGCCATTAACCATTTAGTAATTTTAGTTAGTTCATCGTTCATACTTTCTTCTAGATGCACAACATTGTTGCTGGCAAAAGTCAGATGCGTATCATCTGCATACATTTTGGGATGTGAATTAACGAGACAATTTGGTAGATCATTTATACAGAGTATGAAGAGAAGAGGTCCAAGGATTGTTCCTTGAGGAATACCGCAAGTTAGAGGTTGGCTATCAGAGAGGGAACCGTTAACAAAACATTTTTGCGTACGATTACCCAAATATGATTTAAACCAGTTAGACGAAACGCTTCCGACACCATAGGTTTTTAATTTAGATAACAAGATAGAGTGATCGACGGTGTCAAAAGCCTTCTTCAGATCTAGAAAAACCACTGCATTAACGTTGCCTTTATCGATGTTGAAAGCCCAATTATCTGTGGCTTCTAGCAAGGCAGTAGTAGTGGAGTGAAGTGATCGAAACCCTGACTGACTACTGGAAATTAGATTATTTTCAGTTAGATATTGATAGAATTGATTGTATGCGATTCGCTCAAAGACCTTAGCTACGACTGGAATTATAGAAATATGGCGATAATTATTTAAATCGGAACGCTCTCCCTGTTTAAATAAAGGAATGACTTTCGTGGATTTCCATTCTGTAGGAAAAACACCAGTTACAATAGATCTATTAAAAATGGCACAAAGAGAACTTGCGACCAGATCAGCACACTCACGAAGAAGTCTTGCTGAGATTTTATCTAATCCCGTCGCTTTAGATTTACAAAGTTTAGAAAGTAAAGAAAATACTTTTGAACAATCAGTAGTTTTGAGTTCCCAAATCTATGTTCAGTCTCCTTAAGATAATCTAGATGAGACGGAGTGCTCCCACTCATTTGGATGGCATTGACAAGTTTCAGTCCGATACTAGAAAAATGGTAATTGGAAGCAGACGAAAGTTCATGCGGATCGGTAATACTACCGTTATTCAATTTGATCTCTTTTATTGTAGAGCTGTGAATTGTTCTCGAAGTGAGTTCATTAATTATCCGCCAAGTCATTCGAGAGTTACCTTCATTTTCACGCAACGCGCTTTTAAAGTATTGTTCCTTGGCTTGCTTGATTTCATTGTTTACTGCGTTGCGACATTTTTTAAATATCAACCAGTCACATGCATTCCCAGATCGAATGGCCTTCAGTTTGAGAATATCCCTATAATGCATTCTTTTTTTCAACTGAGGTGTAATCCAGGGTGATTTATGTGCCCGAGTGCGTTTTGTTCGCAGTGGGGCGTGCCTATCAACGCATTGAAAGAAAAGATTCTTCCAAATGTCCCACATAACGTTCGGATCATCACAACTGTTTACACTGTCCCAATCTTGTGTTGAAATATCATAGCGAAACATAGCAGAATCGAAATTGCTGAATTTCCTGTAAGTTATTGTAGAATGCCCATTAGAGGGTGGATTGATAGAGATCTTACGGAATGCATAGACGAGACTATGGTCACTAAGACTTACATGGGACACACCAGCGGAAACAATATTATCCGGACAATTTGTGAAAATCAAATCAATCAAAGTGGAAGATGTGTTAGTTATGCGGGTAGGGTTGTTAATTAGTTGGTGAAGGCTATAAACATCAACAATATTGGTTAATAAAACTGTGTTGATATCGGGTTGAGGAGAAGCCAAATTACAGTTAAAGTCACCCATTAAATAAAATTCAACATTTTCTGCATCAAGCTTGCCAACAAGGGTTTCGAAATGAGAAAAAATTTCGGTTGATGAATTAGGAGGCCTATACCAGGTAGCAATAAGAAAAGGCTTAGATCGAGGTTTACGAATCTCGATGCATAAGTTTCAAGGTGTTTATCACATAGGTCGGGGCGTAAAGAGAAATTGATGTTAGATCGAACATAGATGCAAACTCCCCCACCGAACCTACCGTTGCATTCACGATCGCGGCGAATGATTTCGTAACCAGGAATATAAACCTCATCGTCGCCGACAGAATCATCGAGCCTTGTCTCATTAATAGATAATATATCCAGAGTTGTCAGAAAGCAAAACTCTCAGTTCGTCGATATGTTTCGGCAAGCTAGCAATGTTTAAGGAGGCTAATTTAAAGCCGCGTATTGAAGGTAAAAAAGCAGAAGATTCGCGAGACACATTGGAATTATCTTCGGATAAAAATATTTCATCGTCAGAAAATACGGGAGAAATATTGGAATTTTCTTCGGCTACAGAGGTTGGATCGGCATTTGCGGAAACAGGAATTCAATGCTTGGAGCGACTATCTAAAGCATTTACAAAGTTACTAAAAAGGATGTTGTTACCTTTTATATTTAGATGCAGACCACTCTTATTTAAACCAGTACTATCAATGTTCTGATGTTTAATAATTCCCCAGTCATTCTGATCGCAGAATTTCGTAAGCCTCTTGTTAACAGCTTTCACAGCATCGGTTGAAACACTGTCAGATCTTAACACCAGCTCCGATAAGATAACTTCGGCGTTAGTTTCGGTCTCAATTTTCCTGGCAAGGTCCACAATGTTCTCAGCAACCACGGTTGGAGTATGGTCACGAAGATCATTTGTTCCCACATGGAGAATAATCTGTTGAGGGTTCTTGTCAAGAGTAGGCATTAGGTAGTGCTTCATATCACTGGTAGTTGCGCCGGAGAAAGATTTAACAACCATACGATGGCCAACTTTCTTTCCTAGCTTCCATCCCTGTATTAGCTCAATCACAGAATCACCAACCAAGACTGTTGTAAATTTGTTCTCCGCATTACTTGAAGGTGTAGAATCTTTCACAGAATCCTCACGACTAAGAGGCTCAAAACGATTTCGATGGTTAACAAGTTGAGGTGGATCTCGAGGCTTCGGTTTTTTTGTCTTCACACTCGAAACGTTTTTTAATCGAGTGCTGTTATCCTCACTCAACTGATCAGAACAGAATGTCGGCCTAGCGTCGGACAAATTCATTAGGTCTTTCGTAACAACTTGTAGTGCAGTTTTCAAGGAATCCCTTTCCTCAGTGAGATTTTTTACTGCATCGATTTCTTGATTCAACCTTGCCTTCAAGATGCAAATTGCATCATTCAGATCTTGGTTCTTTTGTTTCAAAGAATTGATGATTTGGATATTTTCCTCCTGGTTATTTCTTTTGCCGCCGCCATCGGAAAGTTTGGCGTTGAGGGATTTAATTTCAAACCAAATTTTATCCAGCTCTTGGGCGAAAGTAGATTTTGTGACAGTATCAGCAGAGTCGGGACCAGCGCCAGGAAGATCACTCTTGTTTTGTTGAAGTGCGAGCTCGACGCCATCTTCATCAGAGGTGTCAGAGAGACGCGGAGCGGGAAATTCGATTCCCTTTATACCGTCAATCAGTTGGTTTAGGAAAGTCTTACAGCTTGATGAATTCGACCCTTGGACTTGAAGTGTTCCTGTTGATTCATACCAGTTTAAAATTAAATGGTCTGACTTAATCGTCTTCTTATTTTCGTTGTCAGTTGCCTTTGCCACGCCATCGCCAAGATGAAGATATTTGTCAGCAAATTCAATAAGCTCAGTAAACGTTCCAGCCCAACAAAATTTCGACTTATTCACTTTAAGATGTCTTACAAGACTGTCGGCAATGCTATCCGTTTGCTCTACAGCTGAAGTACGAGGAGGTTCGCCAGAAATATCTTGAGTATTAACAATTGAATCGTGGCCGTGACCGTTCGCCATCCCGTACGAATGCCTTTTTGTCATTTGACTCAGCACATAAAATGGCGTTTTGATTCCTTCTTACGGATCTAGAGCATTCACCACAAGGATATTTAATGGTGGGCTTTCTTCTCGGACCGGGATTAGGTGAAACATCTCCAGAAATCAATAATCTTTGCGCTTGAACTGTACTTACACCGGTAGCAGGAGAAAGTTATATAATAAATGACCATGACATGTTATATAATACATTGCATTATCTTTTAGTTTTGGCGAGCAGTTTTATATGGGAATTTAGTTTCCCCCTATTTCTTTCCTTTACCTACTGTACTTTTATATAGTTATTAAGATTTAAGATTATTATGTAATTATTATTATTATTATTATTATTATTAAGTAATTAAGATTATTATGATTTTTATTAGTAGGATATCATACAGTGGTGAAAAGCATTATTAAATATTAAACATATTAAACATATTATTTAAACATTTTTTCTCGTAAAGTTGGCTCTAAGAGTTACAGTGCTCATCGAGAGGTATCACTTCGAAAATGAAAATTATTAACAAATGACATTAAATTAGGTTGGGTCAGAAACGGCAAAAGAAAAACAAACACAAAAAGCACCAACACACACAGAAGATGAAAAAGATGAAAAAGAGGAGCCGACAGGTGGAATGCACACTATTAAATGTTACTCTGAAATCTCATAGATACAAGGAAGATTTGCTTCAATTGTCTCAGCCCTGCTGGACACAATTCGAAGAATTCTAAATCTTTATCAAGATGCATTCAAATGCAAGGTTCAAGGTTGTGGCAAGATGCATCACACTCTGTTGCACTTCTCTGAACACAGAGAAAGGCCAAACCAGGAAGTGGTGAACCAGAACAATGAGGTTGCCAACCAGAACTTAGTACCTGATCAAGGAACTAGGGAGTTAAAGAAACGAGGACGTGAACGTCAACGAGAACGTCACAAAACAGGGGCACCCAACGACAACTTTCGGTAGATATCTGTTCGGTGGAGGGTAATTCGCCTTGGATTTTCGGCGTCAATTAAAAAGTGCACTCGGATTTTCGTAACTAAAACGTGGCCTAAAAGATTCGAAATTGGGAAATCACAGCCCCTGAGATTTTCGGAAAGGTCGTAATTGCTGTTTTTGGCAGTCAAAAACGTCAGCTAGCATTTTCGGAAAGAAAATATTTCCCTAGAAAGCTCGTGGAAAGTTCATTTCAGCTTGCATCTTCTCAAAGGGAGATTTTGTTCCCTAACATTTTCGGGCAATTAAACTTTCAGCTAGGGAATCCGAAGAGATGAGCTTTTTCTAGCTTATGAAAACATCACTTTAAACAGACTTCAAACACCAGAAAGTACCTAAAAATGCCTTTCTACGAGCTGTTGGTTGATTTGGCTCGTTGGGTGCCCCTGACAAAACTATGGGTTTAATGAGCAAAAACAATAGTTCTGCACGTGCGTTTTACATTTTGGTACATTTCTTTGCCGTCCTCTGCAAAACAACAACGTGAAATGACCAAATTTTAGGTTTTGGCGAGAACGTGAGCACATGATGGCAAATTTTTCTTTCTTTTTCTTTACTTTAACGCCGTTCATAGAAATTTAGTTCCTGGATAGTTCGCCGACATTTTACAAGTTGAACAAATTGGAATAATCGCGAAAGTGTTACAAAAGAACATATATATTTGAAATGACGTTTTCGTTGCCGTTGCGTCCTCGTTTCTTAAATTCCCTAGTATTTCAACATGCTCGGCAAAAGGCCCAGTTAATTCTTGCGAGGTGTTACTTGAAGTCATTCCGGTTAAAGTAATCAGCGAGGATGGCAGCCAAATAACGACTTATGGTCTAGTGGATTCAGGTTCTGACATAACTATGATAAACCCTTTTCTTGTGAAGCTGTTGAACATTAAGAGCGACTTGCTGTACCGGTCACCTATACCTTTGCAAGACAGAAAAAATCGATTTTCTGAAAATTTGTCAGGAAGAAGGTTTTTACTAACTTATTTTAAAACTGTAACTTTGAGGTTGTTTGAATTTTTATTTTCTTCTCCAGACGACATTTTGTATTTTGCCGGCCCTAAAAGAACCAAATCCGGCCCTGAAATTACACTTTTTGCGAACGCTAGCAAGCCAAATTATTGCGCCTAGCTGGAAAAGCTAATCCATATTATTAAAATATAATGTTTTAGTAGTTATTTCGTGTTGTCAGATCCACATTTAATACGAACCTGAATTTTTAACAAATTTTCAAAATTATACGCTACGGTGATGTCGCGTCACAATGACATCCAAATTTAGGTCAAATTCATGGACTAAAAAGTCAATCTGGTACATGGATTTACCTCCCAAAACTATTTTTCTGGATAAACATATCACTCCATTTTGCTTTTTATCGCAAATCTAGCTTGGGTAAATAAAACGCAAAAATTTGACAGCGTCTTGAAACCAGGCACTTGAGCTAATCGCTTGACATTTTGACCTTTCTCGCCACGATTATTATCTCGAACACTGACCCTGAAATGTTCGCCTGTGGGTCTTAATTCCGGCGAAATAGTTGTCTTAAGCCTCCAGATATCAGATATTGCAATTTAAAGACAGTTTCTAGCCGCAAACGAGTATATTTACCAAAGGCTTATTTTGAATAATAAAGCCTAAACATTTGGCGGTTAGCGAGCACAGACAATGCACGCAACAAAATGTCGCTTTATAAATCGTTATCGAGAAAAATCTTTAGGAAAACTAGAAGAATAAATAGTTGAATAGCTACTTGGAGTTATTTCTCACCTTAATCTCGCCTATCTTGATAAGAAATGGTAACATTACTTTAAGCTACTTTTCGTGGCGTGACGAAGCACTCGGATTAAATATTAACCATTGACACAGGGCACCTAGATAATTCGATTCGTTTTTCGTTCGGTTATGGTCAGTCGGTGTCGGCATTACAATTACGTTTTCACAACCTCCGTGTTGAGTCGCCAATTCTGTTTGGTACTATTATAATAGCTCCTAGTGGCTGATGAATCCCCGCTAGACAGTTCAGCCTCTTTGAAAGCTGCACATGGGTGAGATATTTATTATTCTGGGTGTAGCATTTACAAATGGTTATTACCAAGAGCTTATTGTTATTGCTCCTTCACATACTGATTACATTAATTGTAGTAGACCTGGTAATGAACGTTCTAGAATACTTCGATTTTAGACACAAATTATTACAAGTCCACTTAAAGCATCTATGTGTTCTGCCTTGCGTTTTTTTTTTTAAACCGCCTTCCGTTGCTAAGTCAAAGTAGTTGCCAATACAATACGACGCATAACAATACTGAGCTGCTTCAGCCGCTTTTCTTTGTACAGGGCACAGGTGTCTAGGTTCCGGGGAGAGGGGGGGTACTCTCTGAAAAATTTGGGTGGGGGTGTGCGATCTGCTTCCTGAAACCCTTACCCTATTTCAGACCAAACTCTGCGATTTTCCCTACCCTATTTCAGACCTGCCAAAAATTTGATACCCTATGGGCCTGTTCGCACTACGCGAAATTTTGTTTGATTTACCAAAAAATCTGTCAACGCGAAGCCATTTCTAGTGCGAACGATTTTTTGCACCCACCAAAATTTTTGCAAGCGCAACGAAACTTCAAAGATTCCGTCGACTAACTTTGGAGGCTGTAAAAATTTTGTCAGGCGAGAAAATCCTTTGTTCGTTGACATCCATCCGTCATTGGGTCATCAAATTGATGACGGACTCCTTGAGTGTGGGTTTTGCGGTTGCCTTGCATTAGAGCCATCTGTCACTAAAAAAAATTTCGCATCTTCATATGCGAACAGGATTACGAAAACAAAAAATTGGTGATTACAAAATTTTCACTTTTTTTGCAAACGCCAAACTCAAATTTTCGTCTTAGTTCTCGGCCTTGATGCCACTGTCGGAATTTTGCCGGAAATGATGTCGCCTGTCGGGATTTTATTTCCTGTGCTGTCGCTACTTTTTGTACGGTGGCCGACAACTGTCACGACAAAAGAAAAAGACCCACGGTTTAAAGAAAAGACTCGCGGCAAAATAAAAAAACCTCACGGCAAAAAGAAAAGTGACTCGCGGCAAAAAGAAAAAGACTCACCGCAAAAGAAAAAACCTCGCGGCAGATAAGAAAAAGCTCACGGCAAAAGAAAAAACCTCACGGCAAAACGAAAAAGACTCAAGGCAAAAGAAATCCCTAGTGTTTTGGGTATCCCCTCCAAAACAAATCTGGATTTCGCGGGAAATTCGCAAAGAGCTAAAACACGAACAGCGGAGATAAACAATGTAAACCATCGCATTTTATATAGACTGGACGTTTGGTATGCTAGGCAAAATACAGTTTGCAAATATGTGAACGTTACAATTTTTTAAAGGCCTAAAAGAGTTAGAATGATCAGGATTCCGCGAGAAATTCGCGAAGAGCCGGCAAGCGATGGATTCCGCAAAATATGGAAACCATTTACAATAGGTGAAAAACCAGGTTTACCCTGAAGGGTTTACGAAACAAGACAAAATGATCTTGCGAAGATATGCCAGAAAGTTCGAGTATGACTCCTAGTCAGACTCCTTGTTTTACGTGGACAAGCAGAAACATGGCACAACGCTCCGACGCCTTGTCATCACTGAGGAAGATAAAGCGAGGGTCTTTGAAGAGTGCCATTCTGCTGCATTTTCTGGGCACGCCGGCCGCGATAACACTATTAGAAAAATCAAAGAGCGTTTTTACTGGCCTGACTACTACAAGGAAACGGTGGAAATGGTAACAGTATAGTTTGATTTCATTTGCCGATGCATGCTCTTGCTTATGCTTATGTCCGTCATAATCATAACACGCATGCTGGATTTAATTGTTGTTGTTATTGTTAAGGATAAACTATAACTGCATAAGTGGTAGGTTCACCAACATTGGTAATGGGCAGTCATCGAATGGTTCCTGTTTACATCCTTCGCAAGGCAAAAGAGATAACTTCTTAGGGAGACAGAACGGAATTTCTTAAGTTTATTCCTTTCCCTTCCGTTGACAGCTTCACCATCAACCTCCTGACCCGCTAATGTCACGCCAGCTCCAGCAGAAAGCTTAGTAGTCATCGTTATAACACCAGAAATAGACGCTACATTCACATACCAACCCCTAAATTAAGTTTTGAAAAAAACACTTTTAGATATTCCGGTTCGGTCCTTTTTAATAAATTACCTAGAGCATTAATAGAAGATACTTCGCTCTTAGAAGAACCTTCAACAACATCTTACGAGATGACATAGTTTACTATATTGTACTATTGTTATTTTTACTTTTTTATCCCGTAGTAGTTTTTATCCTGTTGTGGTTTTTATGAATGTATGTCATTTTAGTCATTTTAAAATTACTCAGGGCCCTTATTTATACCAGCCTAGTGCTGAAAGGGCGAACCTGCCTAAATAAAGTGACTTGACTGGACTAAACATATGTACGTGTGTGCAGTTGACAGCTGATTTAATCGCGATGGCATTTCTATTGGTCACTCGTTGTTGTTGTTGTTCTTTCCTTTTTTAACTTCTCTCAACTTCTTTCTTCTTCGTAGATAAAGCGTTGTGACCGCTGCCAGAGAAATGCCCCGGAAATGAAGACTTAAGATGAACATTTTACATCCTGTAAAGGTAGTTCCCAAGGTCTGGTACTTGGTTGGTATCGATTTAATCGACGCCCCTACGACATCTGAATGTGGCAATAGATATCTTCTGACAGAGACGGATTACTTCACCAAGTACGTGGAAGCTACACCACTGCCCGACAAAAGTGCAGACGAGGTGGCGAAAGGTCTGTATTCCACGTACTGCAGGCATGGAGCTCCAGCACACATAATGTCAGACCAAGAAAGGGAATTTGTGAACCAGGTAATTTGCATGAATGATGTTGATGAGGATGAGGAGGAGGATGATGATGACGGCGACAACGACGACGACGACGATGATGATAATGATGAGGATGATGAGGATGATGATGACGACGACGATGATGATGATGATGATGATGACGATGATGATGATGATGAGGATGATGAAGGGTTTCCTCTTGTTTTGGCGTTTTTGTTTTGTAAACGCACAACGGTACTAAGATCGGGCTTGGATGCATCGTTTACTTTCTTAAAATATTTCAATTGCAGGTGTCTGAAAGGTTTCTTTCCAAGTTTGATGTACGTCACCGCATTTCATCCGCATACTAGCCCCAGTCCAATGGACTAGACGAAAGAACCAACCAATCGATTAAAAGGTAATTTAGAACCTAAATTATATATTTGTATCTAACTGACCAGGATTAAAGTTCTGATAACAATTCAAAGTAAGCGTAAGCTGCCGGGGTTATGTCCTAAACATAATTCGAAGCAGCACTAACCAAGGGAAAGTCCTTGTGAGGGAGTCCCAATCGATCTATATTCTGCAAATTACTTCTTCCAATTACATTCCATGGAAAATCGACGGTCCATTGAACATCACTATGACGTTGACATTGGGTGTGGTTTAAGTGAACAAATAACGTTTGAAATGTAACTTAGACGGTCGCTGCCTTAGAGTCCCATTTCAGCCGAAACCTAACCCTGCTCAAGTTCACAGGGCACCTTGGTCACGATTCCGTGAACAGGTGACCATGAACACATGTATTTGAGGTGGTGACTAAACAAACTCCAAATTAAGTAGGAATCTAGACCGGAGTGTAAAACAAATGGTTAGGCAGGAACTTAGTAATTAAGAAAAACAAAGCAAACAAACAAATAGCCGGACGTAAAGAAAGACAAGAAAGAGTGGAGAAGGCAGAGTGACCTGCAGATCGACAGATTGTAAGCCTATAAATCCACAGAAAAGGAATATTTAGCGTAACTAAGAGAACAATGGCTGTGCTTTTTAGAACTCTTAGAAAAGTTGTGGAAGAGAGAGAAGACCGTTGGGATGACTACATAGAAGGAGCACTATTCACACTCAACACAAATGTGTCTACAACTACATAGTACAGTCCCTTCTTCTTGATGTTTGGACGAAATCCCGGCTTCAATTTGAAGTGGAAAAAAACGGACAGAAACTGCAGGAATGCGATGTTTTGCCACTTGCAGAAGCCCTTAGCAGTCAGGAACGCATACTTGAGCATGTGAACAACATGTCTAACATGCGAGATTCATTGTTTCCTATCGTCGATGAAAATATCAAAGCAGCACAAGAAAAGCAACAAGAACAATACGTCAAGAAGAGAAGTCAACCTGTTTGTCCTTTTAGGGTCGGTGATCTGGTGTTGCAATGCAACATGATTCAAAAGGCGAAGAAGGGCCACAAATTTGAGGACCAATGGCTCGGTCCGTATCGTATAACAGACCTTAACTCTTTTCCATCCAACGTCACACATATGTGACGATAAATACTGCTTCCCTTTTATGATTTATTTCTTGTTTAAAATTTGTCAGAACGTCATAATAATTGTGTGAATAGGACCAACTGTGTTTTTGCAATCATTAAAGCTAAAAATAACGACTACAATACCAGAATTCCGCTGCATATCACCGATCGTTTAACAGCAAAGCCCAAAATGCTTGTTTTTTGGCCAGAGAATAACACCAAAATTTACATATTTTTGTGGCCAACTTTTTAATAAGAAAAACTGCCCAAATATCAAAATTCCACATTTACAGCAAACCTCAAGCTCTCTCCTTAGTATCTGCTATGAAACGTTTCTCTCACATTTTCTGCCTGCCACGTTTCAGCCCGTTTCTGAGATCCAGTCTTGTGTGTCTTAACTTGACTCGTTCACGGCCGAAAAGAATTCTGGGAACTTCAACCACGCCGCGAGCATAGAACTCTCCTTCAGTTCATTTCATAGTTTTTCGCCACCTGGTGCTGAGCCACCCGGTGCTACCAGCAAAATGCTGCATCGATGAGTATTTTTAGCGGTCAAAACTAGCCCACATTGGTCCCGGAATCCACTTGCAGAAAGACAAGAGAGACAGGTTCCATATCGAGCTACCGTAATCACAACAGAGCGTGTTTGGCATCTCCATCAACATAAAACCGCCTCTCACCTCTGGTTTCTTTCAAGGGCTTGCCTTTACCCACATTCTAGCTTAATGATGCCAGCATGGGGGCTTCTGCAGAGGAAAATGGCTCAGAAAAGCACTCTAAAACTGACAATTGCACCACAATCAAGCGATTCCACTCACTCGACAAAGAACAGCCACTCGGGTGCATCACGTGACTCTAAAGCCTGATTCGAAACAACATCAGTTCTTGATGTGCGAACCCATTTCAAGCCTACTGAGACATTTCAATATACACATTTCTCATCCTGTTAACGGCAGTGGGTCCCAGTATTTCAAGACAGCAGATATTTTCATAATAACTCCATATATGAAGAAGTTAAGAGCCCCAGACCATTTATTGCCCAAAATCTGGTGAAATAAATAGCACCCACTTGGATCGAAAAGGGTTAATGCAGAAAAAGTCACATCAGTGTTAAAAAAGGGGGTTAGATAGGCCTGCGTGACTCCCACTCCCGTGTTTTTAGCCTTGAAGCTATATTTTTTGCTCTAACGAGTATGTCTTTCAGGGAACGCCCTCTCTTGTAGGATATAAGTGGCGGTTCCTTAAATATTTCTCTGAGCGTCGGTTGTTTCTCAATAAAATGCCATTTGCGCATGCTGATGAGGATTTCTTTTAAGTTTGGCACTGATGGGTGATAGTGCGTTTCTTTCTCTTTTTGTCGGAGGGCTTATTTCCTGTTTTGAAACTTTACTTCTGAGAGGTTTCTTTGGATGAAGGCTTTAGGGTAACCTCTATCAACAAGGTGTGTTTTGAAATTTTCTACTTTCTCTTCAAATATTTTTTTAGAAGAGTTTGTCCTCAGAAGTCTTAAAGCCTCTCCTTTCACAAATCCCCTCCTAACACCGGGTGGGTGACAGGATGAGAAATGTGTATATTGAAATGTCTCAGTAGGCTTGAAATGGGTTCGCACATCAAGAACTGATGTTGTTTCGAATCTTGCGCTTTTGTATATGATGGTGTCCAAGAAAGTTATTTCAGTTTCTGAAACTTCAGCCGTGAAATTAATTGTAGGGTGGTGTTTGTTTGCTTTCTCAATGAACTGTGTTATATCTCCTCTGTTTGTTTTCCAAAGGAAGAAAATGCCGTCTATGTAGCGTTTCCAAACGAACGGTTTAATCGCGCTTTATTTTCTGTTTCGACTTTTGTTATGAAGATATTGGCAAAGGCAACAGCCATTTTCGTCCCCGTAGCAGTTCCATGTGTTTGGAGATAATCTCGTCCATTAAATTGGAACGAATTTTCTTGTAAAATAAGCCTTAGCGCTTCTTGAAGCTGTTCAGTAGGAATAGGAGGTTTGTTTTTATGGAATGCATCATATGCTGCGCATATTGTTCGGATTCCTTCCTCCTGTTGTATTTTTGTATATAAGCTCGTTACGTCCATTGAAACAAGGATAGTCCCCTTTGGGACTTTCGTTCTCTCTATGAAGTTGATAAAATCAGTGGTGTCTTTCAGATATGACTTCTGCTGTTTTGCTATAGGCTAATATGTCAACAAATGTTGATAGTTTCTCTGTAGGGCCATCGCACCCTGATATTATTGGTCTCCCGACTGGTATCGGTTTGCGAATTTTTGTCAGGGTGTAGAAAACCGGAATTCGAGGCGGGTTTGGTGCTTCACAAAATCATTGTTTAGTTGTTTCGTCTATGTGGTTTTTGTGGTAGAGTTCATTAACTAGTTGTCGGACTTTGCGGCTTGTCTCATCTACCATTGGTTTTTCAAGTGACTTGTAGTGTTCAGTGTTATCTAGTTGAATTTGACCCTCTTTGATTTTGTCTTGTGTGTTGAACACAACAGTGGTCGTCCCTTTATCTGCCTTTTTAAGGTTGATTTCGTTGTCTTGCTTTAATGCCTTAAGTGCCCTTTGTTCGGCTGGTGGCAGATTATTTTTTGGTTTTGTGAGTTTGGTTTCCACTAATTTAACCTTAACCTCTTCTAGATAGCTCTCTAGGGCGATTGATGGTTGTATTGGTGGTTACCTTGTGGATTTAACGTGGAATGGATGTGTTTCTTTTTCCTGCCCGTGAAAAATGTATCGTAGTCTCATTCTTCTTGCGAAGCTATCAAAGTCACGCAAGAGTTGCCGTTGTATTTGCTCCTCGTTAGTCACGGGTGTGGGAATAAATTTCAGCCCTTTCGCTTGAGGGTTAATCTGGTCATTGGTGAGATCTTTATTAGAGAGGTTTTTTTCAATGTGGTTTTTGTTTTTTTCAAGCCTCGCGTTTATATTTCTTTTGTTTTTGATTTGTTTGCGGTCTTTCCGCTTTCTGTTCGACAGTTGTTGTGAAATCCTTGGCCATTACCATTTTGCAGAGAAAATTTATGTCATCAGAATGGTTATTGCCACATCCTGTTAAAAAAAGCAAAACAGACAAATCTTTGGTAAGCTTGACAGAAAAAAAAAACTGACGGCTTTGTGTCATTCGAGAGTAATAAAAGCAAACCTAGATATGGCCTATTTCACGTGTAGCGTCGTTGTATAGCGCTAGTGTTTTATGAGCATTCATTTCACTTTTCGTGTCAGTTGTGATACCGCTGATACTGAAGAAGAAGAAGCAGCACAGAAGCAGGCAATTACCATGATTCACGAACTGGAAAAGCAGGGTGTCGCGAAGAAAGTAACAAGATGACTTCAGACTTTGGGCGAGGAGGCGGAAGGGGTTTTAAGGCCTTCATCAGCCTCACCAAAGGGAGTGCAGAGGAGAACCAAGAGGGAGCAAGCTTTCGACAGAGCTTAAAAGCCCGGCTAAATGCCTCTGAAAAATTAGGAAATGCTCTGGAAGAAGAGTTGACTCGTCGCTTTCGCTGCTGATTTGCGCTGGAACAGATAAGGTGGACCATCTACGAAACTAATAGCCAATCGCATTACTTACGTCGTAGGTGAAATCATACGCCAGTTTGAGAAGGAAAATCAGATAAAATGATAAAGGGAGAAAAGTTTTCTTTGGTATAACACAAAGTTAGATAGAGGGAACTCAAATTTTATTTAGCCAATTTCCTCTTTTGTTTTTGTTTTTGTTTTTTTTTTCTGTGCTTTTTTTCTTTCGGCTTTCTTACAGCCGAGTAGATGTGTACACCCAATGGGACATTGGCTAGAAACTTCTGGGGCACCCAACGAGCCAAATGAACCAAAAGCTGTAGAAAGGCATTTTTAACTACCTTGTGGTGTTTAACGTCTGTTTAAAGTGATGTTTTCATAAGCTAGAAGAAGTTCATCTGTTCGGATTTCCTAGCTGAAATTTTAATTGCCCGAACATTTTAGGGAACAAAATCTTTCTTTGAGAAAATGCAAGCTGAAATGAACTTTCCACGAACTTTCTAGGGAACTATTTCCTTTTCGAAAATGCTAGCTGACGTTTTTGACTGCCAAAAACAGCAGTTATGACCTTTCCGAAAACCTCAGGGGTTATGATTTTCCAATATCGAATCTTGTAGGCCACGCTTTAGTTACGAAAATTCGAGTGCACTCTTTAATCGACGCCGAAAACGCAAGGCGAATTACCCTCCACCGAACAGATATCTACCGAAACTTGTCGTTGGGTGCCCTGAAACTTGTACCTAACGAAATCAAAACGAAATATCTGAATAGCAGAACTGTAATTCAACATCTGATCCTACAAACTAATATATTATTAGGGTTGGGATGGCGGAAGAAAACACGTATTTTATCATCAATGCCTCATTGACAGGGATAGCAGTAGCATTAGCTAGTGGACTTTTGTTAGATGTTGTGGGCAAACTTATCTAAGTCCGTAACACCGTGTTTGTGACAATTACTGCCTTTGCACACGTAACGCTCTTCGAGGTCAATAATCCAGACTTCAAATTCCGTGCATAATTTAATATCGCCTAACACACAGACTGTGAACACAGTCTTGTTCATGTTTTGCCAGTTCGTTCTTCGCTCTTTGCAATCGAAAGCTCGTAATTCAATTAATAACTACCGGATTATGAAATTTGGTGCCTGTAGTCTGGTGGCTTAGCGGAATGATCGTGACAGACTGGACAAAAGTGCCAAAATTTGTACACATGTAGCTTAGCACTAGTTGCTCAATTCTAGGATGGGTGCCCAATACAATCGCCTATCGTTCTCATTTTATAAAGCAATCAAATATCTCACGTAACACCTATGATAGGGTACCTGTGGTGTAAATAAGAAAAGATAGCATTTTACTATTAATGTCAAGAAAATAGCAAATAACCCTTTTAATCTACAGAATTTCAAATATTCAAAAGGAACAATAGTTATTGAGTTCGAGAAAGGAGAACAAACACCTAATTTCGTGTTGGTTTACTTGTGTTCGTTGCGCTTGGCGTTCCTGTGCACGATAATACTGTAAGGACTCCAACATTATTTTTCGGGGGCGAATAGTCGGCAGGGGTCGAGAATTTATCGGGGGAAGTCGGAACGGTCGAGTAGGCATGTTTTTTGAGTTCCTTACACTACGGCCACCATTAGCCGTCTTCATCCCGAGAAAGACTTGTTTTGAATTTTGCTCGCTTTTCTTTGCAGTTAATTTTTTTTAGCTCCCAAATACACTGTACTTTCGAGTTTTCACACAACCGTGACTGCGCCAGGTAAACATGGAATATGCAAATATTCTTTTCAGCTTACAGCTGGCTTCGCACGATGTGAAAAGTACGGTGCTCTAAAGCTACTTGTTTGTTTTGCTTAGAGCAAGCGCCGTTAACATCGTACCAAAAAGGTAAACAATGTTTTACTCCACGCAGGCAAAGAAACTGAAACGTTGCCTTGAAATATCGAAGTCCGCCGAATGGTGCGGTGCGAAACATGATCTAATGAAACATGATCACTCTGTTTGCCTAGCACGTGACATAAATCTGTAACTGGTAAAATGTTTTCTACCGCTTTCCGTGAACGTTACGTTGGTTAAGGCCCTGTTTACAAGCAGGGAGGGTAACCCTAGTGCTGGGGCTATCCTAGCAGGAGGGTCAAATGAAGATAACCCGGGTTTGCAAGCAAAATTTCACAGGTGGGGTTACCCTGGCACCCAGGACAATTGAATCGCAAACAAAATGGTCAACAAGAGAAGAGTTCTGCTAAGTGCTTCAATTCTCCTTTCGTGCTGCCTGTTATCGCTCCTTTCGAGTGTCATTATTTCTAGACAACGACAACAAGTTACAATACAATACCTCACTCGTGGGAATGACTTGAATGCAACATGTGAAACGGGAGAGTGATTCGACGAAGAAGATTACGAAGAAAACTTAGCCGTACAGATCATTGGTGGAAGAAGTTATTCGAGGGAAGGAAGCTTACCTACCTTGCACTGACTTGAAATGTTTTCTGTTTACCTGCCCTGTAAACACGTTAATAAAAAAACAAAGAAATATGGCAGCGCTAGGGTAACCCTCCTGCTAGGGTTACCCTACCTGCTCGTATACAGGGCCTACGTTAAGACCGCTGTCAAAGTAATCGTCAAGAATACAGCTGCAATATGGCTCAGAAATTGAAAACGTATGGATAGTGAGTTTTTACCCTTAACTGCGCTAAAGTTGTGCAGTTATTTCATTTGCAACGGTTTTTCCTTTGCGTGCTTAACTCTTTTCTCTCACTCACCATTTTGCTGAAAAACTTCTCACCGGGTCTGGTCACTGTGTCCCTCACGGCAATGACAGACCTTCTGAGCTGACTGATTGATTTTGAATTTGATTGATTGATTGATTTTATCCTATCAGTATGAAATAATTTATACTTTGATTGATTTTATACTATCAGTCTATGCCGTTTTAACACATACTTTAAGTGAGCTCACTAAATTATATTTTTTCAGAGAAATTACTGTTACGGCCTTTAGTACTGAAAATATACCCCCTCCCCCCGCACCTGTAGCCGTTTTCTTTTCAGTTGTTATATAATTAATTCCGTCTCGTGTTTTTGTCCTTTTTCCCCCGCTACACACTGGATTGTGTTTACACAATTTTTACATCGTTTCAAATATCAGTTTTTGGAATGTTCGTCCGATTACTTGTAAATTAACTGCGATGAGAAATTTCTAACGTACCAAGTTTCTGGCAGTTGAAATGGGACAGCTACTAATTTATGATCTGTGTATGGAACTACAGAGAAATTCTACGACTTACCTTAAATATTACATGAAATGTTTGCGACATGTATATTTCGCGACACTTAAATTTCGAAATTTTGCGAAAATTTTCCGATTTTAAATCACTTTAATTTCGCGTTTTTGAGTAAGACTTAATTTATAACTTGTCCTTGAATCAAATAAAACTACTTCATTTTATTAACAACCGTAAAAGCCACTGAGAGGTTCAAGCAGCCAGTGGAACAGCACGACAAGAAGCCAGCATATGGATGGTTTGAGGACTGTTCAAAAGAAATGCTGCCTGCAGCAGAGAAAGAAAATAATACTGATGAGGAGGATCAAGACGTTGCCTCAGAATAGTTAAAAATATGATTTTCTGAAGGTTTCATTGCTAATAAACTCGTTCTTTCTTAATTATTGACATAATGTGAGTCACCTCAGTTATTTTCGCGTCATGTTATGTTCGCAATTCTTATTGTTCGCGTCACTTTAATTTTGCAAATCTTTTAAAATCGCAACATTCGCCAAATTAACGTGTCAGTCACGAAAACTTTATGTAATAAAGTACCTGTCCCATGTCTAGCTACTCACAATAACATATATTTGTTATTATGATGAAATACAGATCGTACCATTTGATTCAGTGCACAATTGATAAGCTTGGTTGGCCTGTGCTACAAACAACCCCTCAAAAGTATAGCTTGGTAACCACCCGCATTTATGTAATATGCACTTATACATTAATGAGCATAATTTGGATGACCTTCGAAATCAAATCTTCACAGAAATCCTAATGTTCATTATACAATATTTTAATTGCCTAACAAACTTTCTAAAGGGCTTATAATATATACATAAAAAAATAACAATTGCTTGGTAACCAAGCAATTTTGAAACATTTTATGAAAGGAAAATAAGCAATTATCATTCAGGGAAATCCTTGCATTAATTTTGAGCCGTTTTACACTTCAAAACTGTCAAAAATACTATTTTGAGACAAAAGCCTGGTTACCAAGCACAGCAGTGTGAGGATGAAAAGTATTTCCCAGTTTATACCTTAACGAGAAGTTTCTATCTTGGGCACCCATCCCAGATTTAATACTCATATCCCAAGGAAACTACATGCAAAGTTTGGTACTTTTGTCCGCTATGTCACGATCCGTCTCAAATTTTGCGTTAAGCCACTAGACTACTGTAAACAGTTTTTATTACGCGCTGTGCAATTGTAATTTTGAAGTGTTCTTTAGCAGCGATGCTTGCATGTTCCCGATTCGCTAATGTATTGAGTGAGCTTTTATTATCAGAGGATTTCTTTACGCGCAATAACCCGGGCAAACGTGTCCGACAAATAGAACTCTAACATAAATTCACAATTCCCAGCCGTAAAATTCGCTTTTGACAACCCGACTCTTGCCCCATTCTGATGTAATTGACGCCATTTTGCAAGCAATCAGTGTTTTGTGTATCCCCACCGGGGATACACATATGATATGTGTATGGGGATACACATATCACGGGGATGCACATATCACTGTGACAACAGCAAAAAGAAAACTAGCGGCGGATTGGGTCGAGTTGTGCAGTCCGCCAACCTCGAACCCAGACTATCTTCTCTTTTCCTCTCTTGTCGTCAAGGGAGGAAAAGAGAGAGAGCCTGGATTCGAAGCAGGAGGAATGTTTTGCTCCAATTGTGGAAAACAACTTGTGGTGCTGGTATGTCTTTGGTTTTTGATATTTTGAACTAGAAAATTACTTTTGTGAGAAACGCCTTGAGAGCAATAAACGTTGGTGTTCATGTTTGTTTAGGGATTGAATTTTATAGTTTTAGCCATGATAATCAGTTGTAAGATTTAGCATGTTTAGATAAAGCTGATATTCGAGTTTTATGTCTGCGTATAGTATTTACTGTGCTTTACTAATAAATGAAATTATTTTACGGCAGAAGGGTTGTAGTTTTGCAAAAAGTGTTGTTTAGCATTTCAGTACGAGTACCACTGTTACGCTTTACACGTATAAGTCCCACGTTGCTTCGCTTTTTTGAACTCAGCTATTTAATCAGGGTGACCCTTGGATTCTACTTAGTTCTGCATTCATATGTTATGACAATGGTGTCATAGTGTGAAAAGGTGTGCATAAGAAATTGTGGATTGGCCTAAGAGCCTGCAGTTGAAAAGATCGCAAAATATTAATTATAACTGCAACAAATAAGAACTACTGCATCCAGACATACGGATCAGGAAAAACTGGAAACTCAATAACTTGGCAAAGCATACATTTGAAGGTTACCGGTAGATAATGAAGACTAACAAACTATCAGGGACTAATTTATCAATGCGTATAGGCCTGACGATCAGTGCTTTATTTTGTATTATAAACAATATACAGTTCAGCACTGCTGACAATGTCAAAAATAGAACCAGCTTGACAATGTAAACCTGATCTCTCGCTAAATATCCCAAATGTAGCGACCATTTCTGCCTGCCGAAGAGAACAGGAGTTCTTGCAGAAGTGTGGTGTTCTAATGTGCTAGTCATTTGGAACTATACAGAGCCATTCAGTATATGCTAATCATTTCCCCTACCATAAAACATCTACCCAGGGTAACCACTTGCAGCTATACAAATTAGTTTTTGAAATAACTGGAGTGCATCTTGCCAAGTTGCAGGTTTTGTTGCCCTTAGACTGTCCTTGACATATTCAAAGTGTTCTCTGTTTCAGATGCAATGTTGTGAAACTTCATTGACCTCTGTTAAGGGTACCTTTGAAAGCAGATCTGTTGCACCTCCATGGTAGGGAAAAAATGATTCTGGCCTTCCAGGCACAGTGTCATGCCTGGATTTTAATGTAATGAGTGTTCCAATGTTCTTTAACATGATCACACTCCTTCTGCAATACAAAGCAGAAGCAGTACCAAAGACACACTGTGTGGATTTCAGATGTTGTATCTATTACACCCTGGGTTTCTAAGTCTTGAAAAAAATGTCTACACCATAACGTCCGATTCTTGCTAAAGACCTCCACAACTCCACCATCCTTCAATTGTTTGATTTCTTGGGGAGGGTACATACCTGTGAGCATAATCATTTTCTCTGAGATAACACTGCATGGAGGCAACTAAGCCATTCTCAGTACCTAGATCTGTAACCAGTTCAATTGGGGCACCTCCTAATTCAGCAACAGTGTCTACAAAATACTTTGCTGGATTCTCTGGAAAATAACTTTAAGCCATGGATAGTATGCCTCGGCTAAAGCCATCGATGCATCCATGTATTGCTAACCCCCATGACTTATAATTTGTCAAATCAATCTAGATGCCATTAACAATTTGGGCCTGGATTGGGGTCAACTCTTCTCCTTAGGCAGTGCGCTTTACGGACTGAAACACCCTCTGGATCTATTTCTCGAAGTAATTGTTGTATAATATTATTCTAGGTACTCTGAGGCCTTCTTCTATTCGTCTACACTTTTCCGAACATCATCTTCCTGGTGTTGTATACCCCGTTTCTGTCTAGAAAGCCCATACTTCTGTAGTTTTCTCAACAGGGTACTATAGCTGATATTGAAATTATGATTCTTGGAAAGAAAGAGGAATATTTCTTGATACTCAAAGCTTCTATTGAAATAGTTTTTGATAACTGCCTCTTCATCAAATTCCACTTCACTGTCTGTATGTGAGTCATCCTCTCTCAGATCTGTGGAGATACATAAAAAAAGCTCAATGTCCTCCAGAGCTCCGTCGGAAAATGCTCTTCAAGGTCATGTTTAAACTTAAGTTTCCTACTCCCTCACTACGTTCGACCGAAGGAAAAATATTTTCCTTCTCCAGAACGCTGACGCATAGAAAAAGACACGAACTATAAGGCAGGCAGAGTGAGAGCACTTGCCCGACGATGCTTTAATGCCATACACGCTATACAAACCAAAGTATTTGGTTACAAGAATATATAAAGCTATAACTGTATCAAGTAGGAAAAAAGAAAAAAAATAAGTTACATTTCTTCTACGCCAAAGGTAGGGGACAACCTGGTCAATTGTAATCTACTGTCTAAGGAATCCTTGATGTACATATTCTTAGCTGTTTCTGATTTCCAGCGACCGTGGAGCATGAGTAACCTGTCAGAAGAACCTGACTTCGCTAGATTGTCAGCTATAAACGTTTCGCCACCGGATCTAAGGCTATGAGTACTAAAACCTACCGAATTTACTCCTATAGCCAAAAGCTGCGGAAAGATAACGAGACAATAACGAGTGAGGACATGTAGCACCTTCACTCTTAGCAATAAATACTATATTACATCGCCTAAATTGATCAGTTTTAGTACTCTTAACATTAATCTCTAGGTGATCGTCGTGAACTAGAATATCCGAAGCTTGCACATCCAATAGCTCGTTGATCCTAAAGAGACCATAAAATCCCAAGACAAAGAGTACAGCTGTACGTAAATCCCTAAGATTACTGCCTTCGTGAGCAAACTGAACACAAATACGATATATCATGTCGGGGGTAATGGGCTCCTTTTTGTTGACTGGCCTACTGAAAGCTCGTTTGCTAGCCTGTACCAGGCTGTGATTTAGCGCAGTGTCAACCGGATTACCCTGTGCACCATAAGGAATAAGATCATGGACCCACTTTAACGCACAGAACGCAGACAAAACGACAGCATAGGATCTTTTATTTTCATGAAGATAAGACAAGTATTCTGAGACGAGTAAACTAACACAAGGCAGGACTAATTTCACGCCTCTGGACCTAAGGTACCCGGAGAAATACCTATACTGGGTAACATATTTTTTAAGAGAAGAATTGGCTTTAGAAGCTAAAACTTGCTGCACGATTGTACGTCTTCTGTCCCTACAAGTCGGTCCCCAAGAGGAGGCTTCTTTCAAATCCTAAGGAAAACAAAAGTACTAGGAAATAACGTGAGGTGGGGAAGGGGGGGGGGGGGTGGGGTGCGGTGGCGGTAAACAAATCCCTAACCCAGCAAAATACTCATTGCCACCCGGCTCAAGTTCGCTGCCATCCGGCTCTAACAAAACTGCCAACCGGCATCAAATACATGAACACTCAGTGCCAACGGCTCAAGAAGCACTGGTCTATCGATCCGAGATCTGTAATACTGGATTCACAGTACAAGAAGCCCTCGCCATGAGTCACTCTCAACAAGGTCAGTTTGGAATGCTACTATCAGCGCTCCGAGAAAATTGAACTTTCACAGCACGGATTAAGTCGTCCCAGGAGGCTGAACCTAAAAGCGAGCTCGTATTACGACCTTGACGCAACGCTAACCGTCCCTCAAAAAATGAATAATCGACAACGAAGTCCCAAAACTTATGAACCAACAAAGGTCAGAAAGGCGCGGACGGCCAGTAAGGTACCACTAATGTCCCCCTGACATTGCATCGAAACATGAAAATAAGGACTTTAGACAAGAGTACGACCGGTGGCACAACTAAGCAATTTTCGTGTTGCCAGTCTTGGAAACGCGTCAACCCCGCTGTCCCAGGATTCCAGAATCTAGAAAAATATTTCGAGACCTTCTTGTTGTAGTGGGTGGCAAAGCAATTAACCGTAAATGGCCCCCAAAGCTCGTCCAGTTGCCGAAAGAACCCGGGGCCAAGCTCCCAATCGTCATAATCCACAATCTTGCTGAGGAAATCGGCCTTTTTATTAAGTGATCGAGGAGCCCACTGAATGTCTAAATAAATTCCAACCTTGAAACATAGCGAAAAACATATCGGAGGCTAACTTGTGAAGATTGAAATTCACGCTGCCAACTTGCACAATCCTAGCCGCCCCTTGGCTATCGGTAAACCACTTAACCCTAGAGTTAGGAAGAAACGAACTAAACGAACTAAGAACAAACTGAACAGCTAACAGCTCGCGGTAAGTAGAGCTCTCCTGGCGTTCTGCTTCGGTAAACATCCTGTGAGCGTGCACATCCTTCCCAGCAATACGGCCTGCGCAAGCTACGTTACTCGCATCCGAGTAAATGGATATGAAAGGGAATGCCAAATCTGATACAGTTTTGGAATTAACAGAGCGGAGATTATCCTTCCAAAACTGAAGTTCTGCCATGCAATAT
>JAEMWC010000128.1:427500-467500 GCA_016490735.1 Pachyseris speciosa
GTGGAGCTCAGGTTTTAGAGCCTCTCTACGCCTAAGATTTAACTCTATGTTGGCGTTAGCTATCAACAGAACACCATCCATGAGTTGGTTAACTACCTGACCCTTTGATGGCATATCTGGCTTGCTAATCAGGTCATTTACAACCTGGACCACTGCAGTTGAACCTTTAATAAGGGATTTTTGCACCTTCTGGAGTTTGAGATCTGAGGTTCGTGCTCTTTCTGAAAGGTTGTTCCAGATTGCTAGATTGACCCTGGTTTCAGCCAGCATTTCACAGTTTTTAGGCTTGAGGTAGCGCTTTTTGATTTCGTTCAGTTTATCTTCCTCAGGCTTGTCTTTCAATAACTTCTGAACAATGTTAGCTAAGTTTCCATGAATTTCAGCGCCATCTTGTTTAGAGACATTAAACTCCATCTCGAGTTTATTAAGTATATCACTGCTGTATTTACTCAGACCAACCGCATCATCCGTTTTTTGTTTTTTACGAGCGGGTTCCTCAGATTCTTTGTCTGACCCGCAGTCATGGTCATCCGACTCGGAGTCGGAAAGTGCGGAGAGGTTATCATCGCCCTTGGCGTCATTTTTTACCTTAAGTAAGGCGCCTAAACTGCTAAATCCCTTGTTCATTTCCACAGCAAGACCGGAAAAACCTCTTTGAGGAGGGCAGCCACGTCAGTGGTTGAACTTTGGCCCGGAGTAACAGATTGCTGTAAGCCGCTACCGGTAAGTCGCTCATTTGGCGCGCTTTTTCCCTTTGAGGAATGGCTAGGTTTTGTTATGGTTTCCGTGACCACTGCCTTCTTTGAAGCGTCAGAATCAGTAGAAGGCGCTTTTTCACCCTTCCTTTTCAGTTTTGTATCACATTCAAGTGATTTTGTGGGATCTTTAGTCCCAAGGGTGGGCTCTGCGTTTGTTGACAGCGAGCCGCGGAAAGTTCTTCATTCCAGTCGTTCAAACTGACGTCTAAGACTGAGCCGAGCCCGAGTAAACTCTCTGTGGTAGTTTCGTTTGTTAATTGCAATGATTCGTCCATTCTAACTGCTGCATAAAGCCGTATTTGTGGGAGAAGTCCTCGCACACAGCAATAACAAACCAACCTGATCGGCGACAAACGTTGCACTGATTGGCGCATGCGCTTGCTATCTCATGGAATCTCTCAGCATGGTAACGAGGTAGAATACATTTTTAATCCTTTCACGGTGACATCAAACGGGAAACATTGTTTTATAAGCAAAAATCCACCATGCTTCCTGTACAAAGGCAAATTCGTCCAAAAGTTTCGAAGCTAGCTTATTTGAAATGCTCACCTTTTCCACAGTTTCAGCAAAAATTGTCCCCTTCCACAATTGGGGCAAAATGCCAAACATTCCACTTGCTTCGGTTTCAAGATGGCGGACTGCATGTCCTGGCAACTTGACCCAATCCCTAGCCTGCGTCGCAGACGTAAGAAAACTCCGGTTAGTAACGTCTGCGAAGCAGCGCCAACTTCCTTGTTCTGTACCAGAATTTGAGTACGCGTTATGATTGGCTCGTTAAGAAAAGCCTTTTGTTGACGAGCCAATTATAACGCGTACTCAAATTCTGGTACAGAGCCAAGAATTTGGCGCTGCTTCGCAGACGTTACTAACCGGAGTTTTCTTACGTCTGCGACGCAGGCTACCCAATCCCCCCCTATTTTTCTTTTTGCCGTGATGTGTTTTTCGTTTGCCGTGAGCTTTTTCTTTTTACCGTGAGGTTTTTTCTTTTGCCGTGAGGTTTTTCTTTTCTGCCGCGAGGTTTTTTCTTTCTGCCGTGAGTCTTTCGCTTTTTGCCGTGAGGTTTTCTCTTTTGCCGTGAGGTTTTTTCTTTTGCCGTGAGCTTTTTCTTTTCTGCCGCGAGGTTTTTTCTTTTGCCGTGAGTCTTTTTCTTTTTGCCGCGAGTCTTTTCTTTTCGCCGTGAGGTTTTTTCTTTTGCCGTAAGTCTTTCTTTTTGCCGCGCGTCTTTTCTTTTTGCCGTGAGGTTTTTTATTTTGCCGCGAGTCTTTTCTTTTAACCGTGGGTCTTTCTTTTGCCGTGACAGTTGTGGGCCACCGCACTCTTGGGCCATGCCGCTTGTCGGAATTTACCCTGACAGGGCCTCTCTCTTATCTCTCGTAAGATCTGGCGTTGACAGTCAAAGTCGTCAAATTGTCTGTGTCCAGGGGACTGTCCAGGGGACTAAGCACAACACTTCATCAGGCTCTTACGAACATATGGTACGTTGTAAAAACCATTTGATGATATACTCTAGGTATTCGCTCGAAAAAGCACATGGTTCTCAAAACACAACGAAGGCAAAAAAAAAAAAAACACTAGCGTGAGGTATGGCGGGATAGCAACACAACATGGACTGGACTGGACTAGAAGATTGTTGAGGATTAGCCTCAACATCCTGGGGGTTAGTGCTGAACGAAAACCCTAGCTGATAACAACAAATCAAATCTCATCTCGAGTGTTCAGACTAGGCTGATCTAAGACAGCTTAAGAGTTCTTAAGAGCGACTTGCTGTATCGGTCACCTACACCCATGCAAGATAGGAAAAATCGATTTTCTGAAAATTTGTCAGGAAGAAGGTTTTTACTAAGTTATTTTAAAACTGTAACTTTGAGGTTGTTTGGATTTTTATTTTCTTCTCCAGACGACATTTTGTATTTTGCCGGCCCTAAAAGAACCAAACCCGGCCCTGAAATTACACTTTTTGCGAACGCTAGCAAGCCAAATTATCGCGCCTAGCTGGAAAAGCTAATCCATATTATTAAAATATAATGTTTTAGTAGTTATTTCGTGTTGTCAGATCCACATTTAATACGAACCTGAATTTTTAACAAATTTTCAAAATTATACGCTACGGTGACACAATGACATCCAAATTTAGGTCAAATTCATGGACTAAAAAGTCAATCTTGTACATGGATTTACCTCCCAAAACTATTTTTCTGGATAAACATATCACTCCATTTTGCTTTTTATCGCTTAGCGATTTAAACATCGACACAGGAGATTTTAAAATTCAGACAAGCGACACGGGGACCCTCCGCTGGCAGGGCCTCAAGAGAGATTTTCACGATACTTTTCGCTGCTTCTAATGAAAGGCTTTCACAGAATATAAAGAAAGTTATTTTCATTGAAAGTCAAATACAATTCTTGTCGAGTTCTTCAACAGTCAACAGAGGCCTTGATTAAAAGCTCGCAGAAAGCGATAGGAAATATTTTATCTTTGGAAGATTTATGTCACGTGCTACGCAACCATAGTTATCCTATTTCATTCGGCGAATGTGATCACGCAATCGACGGATTTCAGAGCAACGTTTCGAAATTTCTTTGCCAGCTTGGAAGAAAAATTTGTTTCACCTTTTTGCTACAATGTTAACATTAACTAACAGCGCTTATTCTAAGGTGAGCAAGTAAGTAGTTTTTGACCTTATTTCACATTGCCATGCAGGACCATGCGGTTGAAAGCCGAACAGCAACATATCCATGTTTATCCGAGCTTTGTGATAAAATTCTAAAAGTACATGTATTTGGTAACAGAAACAAACAGCATCGCAACGTGAGAGAAATTCAAAACAAGTAATTCTCGGGATGAAAATCGCAACTGGTTGTGGTA
This sequence comes from Pachyseris speciosa, assembly GCA_016490735.1. NCBI lineage: Eukaryota > Metazoa > Cnidaria > Anthozoa > Scleractinia > Pachyseridae > Pachyseris > Pachyseris speciosa. The sequence goes on from JAEMWC010000128.1 coordinate 431,125, forward strand.
ACTGTTCGCAATTACTGTATGCGGTCTGTAATTATACACGAACCGGCGGTAGTTTAGAAAGCGACAAGTGAAACCATGCATATGCATGTTTCATGATTTTCACTGTATCCGAGCAAATAGTTGATTGAATTGCGCTAGTTTCTACGAAAGTTTAGATTTGCTCGTGGTAAAGTGATTCTACTGACTTTTCCACTCAAGGCTTCAAATAATGACCTCAACAGGCGTTGATTTTCATTTGCTGTCACTACCCTGAAACAATTATGCACCTATCAGTGTCAAGCCCGGAGGCGGGGTGGGTGGGGGGGGGTCGGGCAACCCACGGGAATTTGACTGTTACGTATATCCCCAGGGTAGGGATTTTGATCGGACATCACGTCCCCAGGGTGGGGAATTTTGGCATGGTCGCCATCTTGGATAACGGGGAGAGTCTGGAAATAAGCCGCCATCTTGGAAAGTACCCAGAAGGCATTTGGATGAATTTCCCGCGTTCGTGCTTTCGGGCGCGCGTGAGAAATGCTGAAGGAAAGGTGAGTGAAAATGTGTATATTTGCTTTCTAAGCCAAAAATTTTCGATTGTAATGGCCGTAGCTATAGATTTAATATTAATCTTACAATCTTAAGAGAATATACCTTTTTTTCTGTCGGTTTTCGAAGGAACTGACCTGCCCAATTGTTTATGATTGCACTGTATCAGACTGTATGCTCTGTCACGAGTTTTTGTCAGACAAGTTTATACGTTAGCGCAAGATTCGTAAAGTATTTGATGTAGTGCTGTTGTGATCCAGGCTTTGGTCGAGTTTGGCGAAAGCAGAAAGGCGTTTCGACTTTTAGAGGGAGAATATGCCTTTTCTGAGGAAATAAAGAAAGGATTTGGTATATTAAAGACCATTTGTTAATGTTCTGTATAAAAGTTTAATTGAGGCTTTGGTACGTTATTTATTGCTTTCCTCTTGTGTGCAACAAGGACTGAAGGGTATATGACTGCCTTTCCTTGCCCCAGGGTGGGGATTTTGATACTTTTGACAATTATTTTTTGCCCGGGGGTGGGGATTTTGATAATTTTTTTCAGAAAATTTCAAAATCCCCACCCTTTGCCCAACCCCCCCCCCCCCCCAATTCCCTCGGGCTTGACACTGATAGGTGCATTATGTGTACATTGTATACGTATGACTGTACTTTTCAGTCTTATTTATTCATTATAACCAGTGATCTAGCTATTCGATCAGTTGTTGTTGTTGTTGTTTTTTATATGTATATATTACTGTGGTATCCCACATGTAGTCCTTAAGGGCAATTTAGACGGTACAATTTGTTGCACGTCTTGGTGTATGCAACACAATGTAGAACAAAGTTTTGCCATGTGAATGCTCCTACAACTTCTCTACCACAGATGCACGTGGCCTAAAAATTGTCATAGGATTTTGAATCATGTTTTAAAACCATACCGCAGTCGTAGGTATAGATGGCAACTGTCATATACGATTTTTTGCATGGCGTGAGTAGCGCACGCTACAGAAGTTGCATGCGATAGTCGTAAGAAAAAATCGCACCATCTAAATCGCCCTTTAGGCTACCTATTTTTTGAACTTTGGTGATGACAGAAAATTTATTTCAATAAGTAGTTTTTGTGTCGCTTACACGAATTGTAAACCACTCAATGTTATTCCTGGGTTTGTTACGGTGTACAAAGCACTTGTTACATGGCTTGCGAACGAGGTCGAAAGTTACCTAAGCTTCAGAAAGCGTTTGTATTTGTGTAAATTCAGTTATTCGTTTGTCTTTGTTGTTAGATTTCACATGCTGGCTTTCCTACAGTTGGCTTGTCTAAGTGCGGATTACAGCAAGGATATGTACTCCCACAGGCCAACATTCTGGACCTTTGCGCAACATTGAATCTTTGGAGTCATTTATTGCCTCTGGCAAGCCAACATTTGTATTAACGGCTTGAATCTGCTCAGTAGACTTGCTTGAAAGTGTATGAAAGTATTTGGAAGCCTCTGAAATTACTTGAAAGCAAAAGAGGTTCTTCTTTGCTTCTATTGTCATTGCGATGCTGTTGTTGTTGAATTGGACAAACCATGCACACACAGTTGACAAGAGTCTACTAGCCCACGATTTCATCAGAAGTAAGTGAAACTGGAATCTCTATTGAACAATACTGATCAAGATCGGCTCTCATGACAATTTCCTTGTATAAGAAAGGATGCTTTGTCGCATTTCAAATATCGTTTTTGGATTATAATGCTAATGATGTTTTATATCAATGTCTTTTATTTAAGCTTACCAACATTGAAACAAGTTGTCGGATGAAGTATTGTTTTCATTTACCGAATTTATAGCGGAGCTTCAGCGGCCGGAAGGGCCGCAAAGCGGAGCACCATGCTTATAGAAACTGGTCAACTGCTTTTCTCATGGTAAAAATGGCTGGCAGTGTTGCTCGTGGGCGTGCACGACGACAGAGTTGCCCAATAATTAATAATATCCTAATAATAATAATAATAATAATAATCCAACATGGCAGCCATACTCCAGCTGATCAGCTAGTTTGCAGCGTACATCGTTGCATACATCTTTGATACTGCCCAATTTCATACAGGAGGGACTGGGTCCGAGTCTGTATATTATGGGATTATTCAACACAAGACCCACATACTCAGAAAGAGCACACCAAGCTTTACAAAATCCCCAAGTAGTTTTTATTGGTCTAACATTGAACAAGATACAGCCAACCAAAAACTCCAAAATTTACTAAGAAATATATATATATTTCAATAAGTAAATCTTCATGTCTTTGATTGGCTGTATCTCGTTCAATATTGGCCCGATTAACACCCAACTTGGGGATTTTGTAAAGCTTGATGTGCATTTTCTGACTATGTGGGTCTTGTGTTGAATAATCCCATAATATACGGATTCGTGCCCAGTCCCCCCTCAATGAAATTGGACATCCGTGTCATGGCCAATTGACAGCTGTCAAAAACAAGGTTTCTGCTGACCAGTATCACATGACCATATCGCGGGCTCAAGTTTACAGTTCATCAAGGTCAGCTGTTTTTTTTTTAAGTTAACCGCTGACCAGTTACTGGTTTTTTATTGGATTGCAGGCTCCAGTCAGGTTAACTTAACCAAAACAAAACAAGGCTACATTTTTGCGTGCGATTTCTGTGGCTCCTAATTTCACATTCAGTTGGTTTCTTCATTTCCACCAAAACAACTTCAAAGCCTTTGAAGGTTGTCTTTTAATTTGCGTTAAAGGCATAAAAATCAAGAACTCGTTAACAGATACCCCAGAAGGTGAAGTTTCAAGTCATAAACTGAAAGGAAGAGCAAAAGATTGGTCTCAGGAAATGCTCAAAACTTGGAGCGACTTGCATAATCGATGGCCGGACTGTGTTGTTGAAAAACAAACTGATTCAACGCTTCAAGGGCTTTCACTTTACCGCGGCATCTCGCAGCTCACCAACAAATGCTGTGTTTACACTTGAGCATTTACCGAGGTAAACATTTAATGACTAAACCCTGGTACATTTCTACCGTGTTTATACCGGCTTAACCAAAGTAAACCTGCTATCAATAACGATCAAATCAAATTGGCGGCAAATTCTAATAAAATCCAGGCATAAAAAATGCCCGCGTTTAGAAGAAGCTGCGGCTCTTGTAGTCCTTGCATTTCATTTTCTTATTCTTGATCAGCAGTTCTTATGTTTGCAGCACCTCAAGAAGTCGAGGCGAAACTGATTGATTTTGCTTCAAATTGGTCATGGCAGAGAAACAATACAATTCTAGTTTGAAACCCTTATCACGGAAATTTCGCTGAAGATTGGTGGAAAGAGAACTTCAGAATATTGAGACGTATGTTCGATTACATTGTCCGAGTGGTTGGTCCAGATTTGCCATGACTCGTAGTTTGATGTTGATCAAAAACTAATGTGAAAAAGAAGTCGAGAAAACATGATCTAATGAGACTGACACAATCTCGACACCAAGGGATCTGAAATGCTGTGCGATCGCAAACGGATATATCTGTCATCCCAACCTTGGTTACTGACCTAAACCATTCCTGATCACAGGATTAATTGAATTTTTACCTTGGTTAACTTTCTATTGTCTTAGGCGGCGTTTACCATGATATCAGTTGGCATTTACACACGCAAAATATTTACCTAAGTAAGTAAACTCGAATACCTCGGTAAAACGCTCAAGTCTAAACACGGGGAAAGTTCACTTAACAGTTCACCGGCATTAATGGGAGGAACAAGTAACTCAAAGTTTGTGGAAGAAGTTCTTTCTTTGGACAAACCGTTGCTATTTTTCCAGATGCGTGTTTTAACTAAAGGGGATTCGTACTTACAAGTGGTACCAACCTCTACAACACAGGTTACTGAGTTAAATAAAATTAATTGAAGCTTAACATTTGGTTTAATCGTTGTTACTTTTGTTCAGGAATGAAATTTGTATTTTTCTCTCAACTGGATATAAATAACAATCATCTCTACTCACCTACCTCAACTAATTTTTTCTGTGTTCTTTATTTAAAATACAGTCCCACAAAACCCAAATACAATTCTGAACATTTTGGTCTTAAAGTGCCCCTAACCCCAAAAACTTTTTTCATTTTAAATGATTCATCTCTGAATTAGAAGCACAACCGTGAAATAATTTTCTGATTGGGTTGAATCTTCGCTTTTCTGTGCCCCGGTAAGGTCTCAAAATTACGACCAAAAACGCCGCCATTTTGTTTCACGAACGAGTTAAAGGGAGATTGGGTTCAGCGCTTGTATGACGTCATCCCGGGAACGGAAGTTCCAAAGTTCTTGGAAGGAAGCTCAATAATTCTAACTCTGAGGGCAAATAAGACATGGTTTTAACCGATAATTTATATTCATAGTATTGTCACCTGTAACATGTCTCTCCTAAGCGAAAATTTGATGTTTTGCAAACGAATGAGCCAAAAACAGACCGGCTGTTCGTGAAATAAACATATTCCTATCGGCTGATCTCACAAGCATTTTATGCCCTTTTATACGGTGAAAACAAAAAATTCCAATGAGTCCGTTCAGTGAAAAGATCTCCTCTTTAAAACTCGTTTATTGTATAGTGATACGACCCAAACATGTACATGTACCACGTTTCCAATGCATCGTGATATTCGGTGTGCTGCGTATCGGATACACAAAGGATTTAACCGCAGCGACACAAAGTAGTTCAGAATGTAATGGCAGCTAAAATAATTGTCCCTCAATATGTACCTTTAGGAAAACCTCATCAATCTAACTTCCTTTAATTTTTTTCGGCTTCATGAGTCCTACAGTCCTCGACTTAAGCGTTCTATTAAAACCGGTTTCCAACGTCAACAATCAAAATATATTTCAGAGGCCAATTGCTAATTCACTGACAGAAGCCCATGTCACTGATCAATACATTGTAGACTGCTAAGAAAACTTGAAGTGTTTACAAATCAAATTGATTAACTTCACCGAATTCAGTTGATTTAGACGAAGGTGCCACTCAGACTTCATGTTCAAATGGAGCTACGTGTAGTAAAATATATCCAATCGCGTCTTGTGTCAGTTTGTTTACATCGGATAAATGCAAATTATTCTCGCATCGCGAAGTTGCGTTCGCCTATTTCTAACCAACAGTTTAGACAGATACGTAGCCTCAAATTTTAATTGCAATAAGCTATATTTATTTTATTTTACCTTGCCTTGACTTCGTTCACAGTACTGCCTGAGGATAACTAGAAGTTCAGCTAATCCTCAAGTCACGTAATTCACGTCGGCTGAGCTCACTTTCTGTTCTCTTGTCAAATCTATCTTTGCCTTCTTTGAATAGATACCATAAATAAAGACTCTCCCATAAATAGGCACTTCCACAATTAATTGCTGATGTTCGTTTAAAATACCGATCTAAAGTTGGATATGCGCTGTTTATATAAAATAACAATTATTGTTTTCAAACCGCTGCACAATTCCCATTGCCGATGCATGGGTACTCGGTCGTTCAAGATTGAAATGTTAACCCATGGCACCCGTGCCAAAACCGGCTGTAAAAAACTCCCATGCTTCAAAATATTGCAACTTTCTCAATCGCACAAATATTGCCTTAACTGTTAGTTGTGAGCACGAAATGGAATGCCCTTTAGATTTGGATATCCAATAAATGCAAGAAACGTAGCGATTTTTACCAAATATGGCCTTTTGAGTTTGGACAAGAACAAAACTGACCGTTTTCGTTTAATGTCAAAGAGAAACGACAAAAATGCCCCTTTTTGCCTTCATGTTTTTTAAGGAAATCATCACCGAAAAACCAAACTTCAACCATCATAATGAAATTCAGTCCTTTTTCTAGCTTAGAAATGACTTTTTTTTTGTTCATATTGATCTCCCGAGTGTAGATACAGCCTTTTGTTCCAGTGCATTCGGGCCTTTCCGCCATTTTCAACATCTAGACCACATTGCATGCTGGGAAATGACGAGAATTTTTGACAGCACCCGTTCCTTCTCCAATTCTTTCACATATAAACTAAGTCTACAGCCACTCCGACCTACTGCCAAAAATTCTTGCTTGTGGTCATCTTCAGTACTCAGAAATTCCAAAATATGTGGCGGTAGGTCAAGAAATTCATCAATAGTCGAGTCCCAAAGGTATTAAGTGTTCAACCGGCCAAATTCCCAGTTCATCGAGTAACAAGCCAAATTCAACGACAAAGTACATCACCTTGCTCGATTCTTTGAGAAAGTGGACTCTTAGCTACTGTCATGCTTAATGATGCTCATCAGGCAGCCACTAAAGATGAAAAATGGCTGTAAATTTAGCAGAAATCGCAAGCAAACTGAACTTGGGCCATTGTCGCTTACAGATAAAAAATAGCTACGTCAAAATGACGTTTTCAGAAACCTTGATCCTCCAGTGGCTTAGGACAGCACCACTTTTCCCTGGTAGTTCAAATAAAGAGTCACGAATTGCTATTCATCGTTTATAGGTGGAAAATCACTCCGAAAATGTAAAAACAGCCGGTAGTCAATGGGTTAACAAAGAAAAATAGAGGTCACGTGACCGGTCCTTTTAACACTATCCAGTGAAAGTCATGGTATGGTGGTAGTTTAAATCCAGGGTCAGAGTTAAGATTCTGCAGTTAAAACAGTTTCTAGGGGGGGGGGGGGGGGGGTGGGTAACTTAGCAGGGCCAGGCTTCATTTAATGTTACCTCCTGGGTTTGCAGTTGGCCAGGTCACGTGACAAGCCACAGTATCAAACCCAATTACCCTAGATGAGATGATCATCGACTTCTGACTGTCACTAGTGGCTCCAACTCGACCTTTATTGTCTAGTTTTTTAAATCACCACCCCCTTAAGCTGGCTTTCATGCAACTTCAACCTTGAAGCTAAGTACTGGCCAGAAAGTAGTACCGTCCCCCCCCCCCCCCCCCCCCCCCGGTGATCTTGCAGCATATGGTTTTCAAATACAATAGCGTTGATATGTTACTAGCCTCAAAGGCTTTTGTTTAAGTAGTTGAGCTATAAAAAATATCAACATCAAAAAAAAAAATGTTTTATTTAACCCATTGGCACCCGTGCCGGCCAAAACCGGCTGTAAAAAACTCCCATGCTTCAAAACATTGCAACTTTCTCAATCGCACAAATATTGCCTTAACTGTTAGTTGTGAGCACGAAATGGAATGCCCTTTAGATTTGGATATCCAATAAATGCAAGAAACATAGCGATTTTTACCAAATATGGCCTTTTGAGTTTGGACAAGAACGAAACTGACCGTTTTTAACGTCAAAGAGAAACGACAAAAATGCCCCTTTTTGCCTTCATGTTTTTTAAGGAAATCACCGAAAAACCAAACTTCAACCATCATAACGAAATTCAGTCCTTTTTCTAGCTTAGAAATGACCTTTTTTGTTCATATTCTTCTCCCGAGCGTAGATACAGCCTTTTGTTCCAGTGCATTCGGGCCTTTCTGCTATTTTCAACATCTAGACCACATTGCATGCTGGGAAATGACGAGAATTGCTATTCATCGTTTATAGGTGGAAAATCACTCCGAAAATGTAAAAACAGCCGGTAGTCAATGGGTTAAATCAAAGCTTTTGCTCACCAGCAACGTACACAGAACCACGAGGTACGGCAGATAACACTTATAAACGAAGTTAATCTTTTTCGTCTTCATCCGCGAATCTTGCTGTCCATTCCTGGTCTTCATAACCATGAGGCTCCTTCGAGCTCCTCGCCGATTCCATTGTAGTTCCACTTCAGAAATGAAGTGAATTTGGTCTTCAACCTACGCATAGTCTGACTCTGACTCTGAGGACAAGGAGGACATGATTCCAACACAATTTTGACTACTGCCGGGCTTTTACCCTCCAATATGTGCTTCGATGACCCCAACAAACACTTGCAAAAACAGAGATTGACTGAGAAGCTATCTTTCAATCGTTCCCGGGACGACGTCACCAACCTCGTTGGACCCAGACTCCCTTTTACTTGGCCGTGCAACAAATAGAATGAGACTTTGGCTGTCCATAAAAAATCGAGGATTCAACCAAATCCAATAATTCTTTCGCCGAAATACTTTGAATGATAAGTAGATTTATTTAGGTGAAAAAATTTTTTGGGGTTAGGGGCACTTAAACCAACTGAAAACCTAATGGACAACATATCCTAGGCTCAGCATTATGTTACCTTACATGTATGTATTGTCCAAAATTAGTCATACAGTTAAACCAAATCAAGCTCCCAATGGCTTCTAGTATACAGTACCACCTGAAATCATTTGGACATCGTCCGTGGGTTTCACGAGGTGTACGCATGGGCAGTACACGTGGTTTACCCATGCGTCCACCTCGGAAGGAACAAACAAAGCACGAGACGAAACCTAGGGAATCACGCGTTCGTCTTCGTGCTTTTAATTGCCTTTGTTGCCTTCATTGTTGTGTTTAGTTGTTGGATAAAAGACCGCCTTACCTTGGAGATTCAACAGGAAAACACATTGATCAGACAATTGAATAATCGGATAACACATGTCACGATCGATACAGCCTGCGGAAATTAAAGCTTGTAATGTTGTAAAAAAAGGTTTTATTTTGTTCTTAAAATTCAGATAATTTATCACATAGTATTTCTTGGTGTAAGTGTACTATAAGACGTAGCGATTGAAAATAACTTGACAGTTGACTTGAATTTTTTCAAACTCGACAGTCAAGTGTTGCACTTCGATTTGTTTCATATTCGAAATTTGCATAATTTTATGCATGATGTGTTGACACCGTAATTTCCTTAAAATATTTCGTCTCTTAACGACAAATAAAAATCTTTCGTTTGCTTAAACTTGCTTAACTCTTTTATAGCAGTCAAGTTGACGTAGAGTCCCTTTGAGTTCGAATGTATTGCATATAAAGCATGAAAACCAAGGCCACTTGCGAACTGTATTTACATATTCTTTTTGTCGGCATTCTCGTCAAAATAATGTCGCAGTTTTTTTCTATTCAAACGAAAAAGAAGGAAAAATCTCCACCTCTGCATCTTCATCCCAGAAAAAAGAGGCTGTTACTTTATGGTTTATCCATGACCATTTTATTTGTTACAGCGGCTACCAGTCACACGCGCCCTCCAACGACTTTCCTTTTTCAAAAACTAAGTTTTGGTGGACGTCAATCAAATGTATCCATGACAATAACGGGGTTTCTTTTGAAGGAACTACTCGCAGAGTATCTAAGTTACTCTTACATCTTTATCTGACTCGTCGATAAACAAAAACTGTTCTGGTTGAAACTGAGAAGTAAATCGTCTGAACTCTGTGCCTTTTCGTTTGTCTTGCTCACGGGCAATGATTTGAGGCTATAAATTTACGCACAGTGTACAACCACAACAACAAGAGAACTAAATAATAACCTTTATTACAGGATGAACTACAAACATTTGACTGCTAATCTCTTGCAGCCTTCAGTACCCTTTTCACTGTCAATCCCATTTATCGTATAGTTCTGCTGAGGGTTTGCATTGCATACGCGTCACCTCTCTCGTACTCCAACCATGCTTGCAACTCGTCAAGATAAAGCTCTAGATTATCTTATAGCATAATGAATGACACAAATTTCTGCGGCTAAAATAATCTACATCCGAAAAAGCTGATAAAAAGTCAAATTCCACACAACTCGACTCATTTTCTGAATCTTCTGAGGCCAACGTTTTCAGCTACCTGATATTTTTCGTTTCTTTGATCTTCTCTTTGGTGGATCGCTTACGGATCCAGTGTTTACGTATAATCAAATCGCCTTCTTCACAAACATTTTGCTCCCAAAAAGTGTTTCTGCATGCTATGTGATTCAAGTCAGACCATGTTGTCTTGACATAATAATCCTCCGTAATCCTCCATCTCAACGAATTAAACTGGAAATGACTTTGGCAGTATAAATAACTGAACGATTATAACTGATCACAACGACGATTGAACATGGCCATGAAACTGACACAAAACGAGGACATATTGTCATGGAAACATTTGATTGACGTCCACCAAAACTTAGTTTTCGAAAATAGGAAAAAATCATTGGAGGGCGCGTGTGACTGGTAAGCGCTGTAAAACAAGAGGTAAATTTGAGCAATCGACTACACTTTCGACAAAATAAAATTGGCGATGCGCTGTCTCGTAGAGTCGGCTAGTCGAAAATTTAAAACAAGTATTTTGGCTTCATGTCGCTTAATGTCATTAAAATAAAAATCATTTCTCACCAAAACATATTAGAAACTGACGAAACCTGAGAACTTTTCCGATCCGAAAACAAACATAAGACTTGCTGTATTTTTTTTAATTGAGGAATCGGCTTTTATCGTTCGGTGACAATGCCAAAGCAAGTCGGTTTCGTTTATTTCAAGATCATGACAAGGTTTATTTCTTCAATCAGATTGATCCCAGAGGAACAGTTCAAAAATAAATTGGCTCCAATTTCTAAAAGGCAGTTGCTTTTTGAAAGGTGCGACTTTTCCAAACCTGAAACTTTCACTTGCAACACCCAGGAATTTAAAATCCATGTCGGTCACACATGTCTTACGGTACGCCACTTTCGATATGCAAGATCGAGACAGACGTAACATAGCGCAATGATAAACACTTGCTGAAAAAATAAAAACCTTGCTACAAATTTTTAATAAATGTTTTTGTAAGCTTGTGCTAAGCTGCAATAATGATTTATAATATTCTTTTGTAACTTTAATATTAAAAGCCTGCGCATGAATGATCTATGCATATCCAACATAGGTGGCGTTTCTTGTTTCCTTTTCAAAAGTTGTAAATGTGCGAGAAAAAGATCCATTCAAAGGAAAACAAAAAACAATTGGCCATTAGATCCTATTGTGTCTAGGTTTTTGTTCATGAACTGCGCGGGCTTTGTTCGTGAACCACACGGTTTCGTCTCGTTCCTCCCGTGGGCAGTTCACGCGTTCTGCCCTTGCGGTTCACTGTATGGTACTGTATGTTACATGATTTGCTGAATGTCTGGGCCCTTCTTTTAAATTTTGTGCTGGAACACAAAATGTAAGAAAAATATTCATATGAAATGCTTCCCTAGAGTTAATTTCACATCACTTGCCTTGGAAAAGAAGATCAACCTACAGACAAGTTTCAGAACACAATTCCACTTGGTTAATAAACAAAATCATGACTGAATCTATCAGGCCACTATGGGAGATGATGCTGAGTTTTTTAGTTCCTAAAATCCTCACTTTCGAAGCGACACTACATGTTTAACCTTTGTTGTGAAAATGAGATTTTTCCATGACAAAGATTGACCAATAACCCTCATCTTGAAAATGAGGATTTCAGGAACTCAAAAGTGGTCTAATGTATGCTAGTTATCTTCTTTTATTGATTGACCGTAATCACAAGTAGCTCTACGAATAGAAACTTGATAAGAGAACAGATACATACTAATAATTTTTCAGCTTTCAAAGCAGCTAAATTTCGTGAGCCACATGTATGCATTGCGGACCTATTTTTTTCACTAGTGTGGATAGTCCCTAATTGAATCCCATGTAAGTTTTTTCAGTACCTTGGGTTTTCTGGTCAGTCACAGGCGATAAAGACCGTTGGGTGCCTTTTTTTCAAATAAATGACCACATATAATCAGTTAAAAAAAAACAGTTTTCTACCAACCTGAACAACTGCTGCTTTCAATCTCTGCAGCTACTCTATCGACAAGTTGCTTAACTTTCTCTTGCCGTTTCTTTATCTTGTCCTTATATCTTTCAATTTCATCACTGACTTTGTTTCCTCTGGAGAAAGTACAAAAACATGTATTTTGTTAATGCAAATGCCAAAATGTAAAACACTTATCATCAGTGATAAATTTGGTGAACAATTATAGCTTACACAGTTTATCTTATCTTTCAGTGTTCAATTACATTTCATTCAACATTTACCTGCACATTTTCCACATTGGTTTGCTATGACCACCACTAAACAAATGATGACGAGGAGAAAGAACACTGGGGTTTGAGCAGCCATCTTGATTCTGTCGGGTAAGAAAGTCCCACATTGTAAGTTTTACAGTTCTTTATGGTAATTTGTAGTGGCACAAGCTACAATTATGTTTTCTCCTTCATAAACAATTCCACTATTTACAGCTTTTTGTTGTCATGCTTGACTCAAATAATGGCGACCTGTTACCTAATTAATCAAACGAAACAGATAGCAAAAGGAAAGCAATGTGCAAAAAGCAAAAATACTTCTGAGTAAACTCTGAGTTGTGTTTTTCCTTTTTATTTTCTTGCCTTTTCTTGCTGCATACTGATTACAAATTATGCGATTGCATTTTTATTATCAATTTATTATCAATTCAATATGGTCTTTAGTGTCACTTTCAGAAGGAAACGAATTCAAATTAATGAACAACTATTATATAGCCTCCACATTTCAACAAAAAATGAGAAAAACATAGGCAAACAGAATCCTGCGTGTTTTATCTACAAGTTTGCTCATTTTCCTAACATTCAGAGTCATTACACTATCGATTATGGAGAGCCATATACACGGTATATCTTAAAGTCGAAAATTTATACTAACCATTAATATAAAAGGAAGGCTTCTTATACTTTTAGCCAGTTTATTTGAGTACTGTTATACAGCAGGTGGATGCTGTTTTGCAGAATATGTAGATAAGGTGTTGCAGTTAGTTGCTCCTTATCACGTGTTGCTTTCCCATCACTGCTGTCAACCCATGCACTCAACCCGTCGAACAGAGTAAAAACGTGTGTGAGATATTTAAATAGCCTTGAATCGGAGTGGAGAATTTCTCTTAAAAGATAATCAAATCTCAGAGCCATTGCCTGGTTTCAAATGTTAGGGGTCTGGAACTAGTTACTCTGTTTTCTGGAAGGAAGTTGGCGGAGGGAAACCAAAGTGGAGAAAATTTCTTATAAAACTAGGAGTTTCAGTTTAGAAACAATTAAAAAAGAACTTAGAGAGGGTCGCAAATTAAATCATGTGGAACGAAGGAGGGCTTGATAAAACGATTGCTTCCACGCGAAGAGGAAGACTTTTTACAACAACATTGACTTTATTTATACATTTGTAAAAAAAAAGGCCTTTGTAGCCTGCAGCCCGACGAGTAAACAGCATTTGTAAAATCAAAATTGTTAACAGCTCTTTCAAGGGAAGATATTTCACCAACTACAGCTGGATGGAAGTGTGATGCTTTGCTTTACCCAAACATTCAAAAGAAAGTCACAAAAAATGTCGAAATCCAAATAACATGGAATGCAGGGCAGAATTGGAAGGCTCAGGGAGTGTTGTCTTCAAGGAGAATGAAAACTATAAAGGCTTTGAAAGATGGCAGCAAGCTATACATCAAATCAAGCATTTGAAAAGCTTTTCCTCGGAGGAAACTCAAACAGCTACTCTTCTATTCATAAACAACATTTCTCAGAAAAGTTTTTGCAAGTGTCCTATAGGGAAATGTGGTCTTTGTTGTCATGTCATAATACTGCTCCAGGAAGAACATTTGACAAAATAATTTTAATGAGCTTTTTCTGTCATTGACATGCACTCAGAAATTACAGAAATGGCACAGACCAACGAAAGAGAGCAAATCAATTTTCTTCAGACGTTGCAAAAAATATGAAATCAAACTATCTGGGTTGTATTGCCACTTCTCATATCGAAGAGCTTATTTAAGTCAAATTATACACAAAGAGTATGACTATGCAATGCAAATTACCAGCTATGATGAAAATATTTTTGAACCAGTATTTACAGCAGAGACTGGAGATATCTGGCATCACAGTGCATTGGTTCTTTCAGATGCTAACAGATCAAACCACAAACTTAGCATGGATGATTCCATTTCTACAAACCCAGTCTGTAATGAAAATTTCTTTTGTCCTGAAAAACATTACTACATTTGTTTACATGCAAAGTTTGAGGATGAGATCATAACTGTCAAGATTCAGAGTTAAAAGAAGTCAAACTTAGTTCAAGAAATGATCTTTACCTTGATATGGTTTGGATTACCCCAGATTTTCTCTGGTAAAATTCGTCTTTCTTAGCAGGACGTGAAGGAAGCGGTGTCCTACTTGTGAGGGCTTTTCTGAGAGTACAATTTACATTAGACACTGTGTTAGATGACAATAACACTCTCCTTGAACCCTCAAGTTTTTGTTTCAGCTCACCAGATAGATGGTTTTTGGAATACTCCTCCGCTATTTTTTCAGCGTACGCCTGAGTACAAACTATGTCTGGCAATTGGTTTGGGATTTTTGTCTTTGCTCCAGTAGGCACTGCAAATTAAATGTTTCCGCCAGGTTATATTCTCATTTATAAGAACGTTCGCGTAGCCCTTTTGCAGTTCCGTCAGGATTAGATGGTAAGGTAAAATACGTGACCACTTCAGTATGGAAATTATTTTTGCACAGTACACTCGTACAGTTCCAGTGCCACCCTGATGTTTTCTTGCTATTTCTGTCGGCCATTTTGAGAGGAACTTCAATATTGGCGCCACTGGCTCCACCGGCACGCCACTGCCGTCCAACAGACAACCAAACTAGGTTCCAGTTTCCCAATGTATGAAATTAGGCAATGAGGGTTGCCAGTGAGCCTTATTTTAGATCCATGCAAAATAAAGTGTAGAATTGCAAAATTGTGACCCTATTTGGGAAAACCAGGCTTAACGAAAACTCCGTTGAACCATTTTTCCATTTCAACGCATTTTGGAAACGTTTGAATGCATTACAGATCATTTTCAATGCATTTGAAAACATTGACAACGTTTCCGAACGAAAACGAAATGCATTGAAGATCATTTTGAATTCATTTTGAATCATTTGCAACGGGTTTTAAAACGTTCATAATGCATTTCAGTGAAGCAGTATCGCATTGAAAAACATTCACAAAACAATTGCCATCAGAACTAGTTCTGAAAAATTAATTAGTGCAGACAACCCAACGGAACATAAGAAGCTTGAAAATGTCGGCGAAATGAACACGCACTGTGTCCTCATCGAGCAGCAAATGCTCTGAAAATAAAAATATTGAGCTTTTAATTAGAAATCTACTTGATATTTTACAACTTCTAAATTTACAAGGTGTAGAGGCAGCTAATTTAGTTTTCACCGTGCAAAATTTAAAGGTTAACCCGCCTAAAGTTCACCTTTCGTGTCCGTGGTGTTTTCCCCGTTAACCACGAAGACCACTAATGAGCAGCTAACGAATGACATGCAGACATTCAAAGCATTGTCACGAACAAACTTTTGCGGTACTTCTTTCCTTCGGCATTGTTCCCACGTATTAAATAAAAATCTATCATACCTTGCTCTCAAACTGTTATTAGTTTGTATTTAGCTGGTCCTGTGAGTGCGGATATTCTGTGAGCAGACGCCAAGAATTTGCATACAGACGAAACAAATTAAAATATCCTCTTATTTGCATATTGTAACAAAACGCACATTATGTGAGCCAAAGTTTGTTCAAAATTATTTTGCTCGTAGTACAGCAGCTCAGAACGAAGACAAAATAAGCGTATTTTGCAGAGGCTGTCGAAGATTCAAAATCTTTCAAAGCTGAAAATTGTCAGCGGCGCAATTCCACAAGAGATGATTATCTTTACTTCTCACCGCGTTTAATACGCTTGATTGAACATGACACCATGATCATTTGTTGACCTTTATTTAGCATTCGGATACGTGAAAACATCAAGTGTCAGCGAATGAAAGCGAAAACGTTTACACAGCAACCATGAAGAGTCTTTGAGCATATGAGAATTCCTATAACGGGTGTCTAAATCATTCTCTCGTGCCGTCTCAATGCTCGGGAATGCGCTAATCTTATCAGATAAAACAATTTTCGATTGCCTTTTGTAATTAACAAATTAGTGATCCCGGTGACCGAAAGCTTTTGGTTGGGGTGGCTAAACGATCAAACATTTGTTCGTAACGCGAAATGCTGGTTGAAAATATTTTGACCTAGATCAAACATGGAAAAGCTACTTAAATGCAATGTTGAGATTGGCGGCTAAACGGTCAAAGATACTCTTCCAAAACGATGTTGGATGAAAATATTGGATCGCTTAGCCGGGGCTTAATCGTTGTGTTGACCGAATGCAGAGCTTACATTACTTGTCACTCCAAAGGTGAATTGAATTATTTTCATTATTCTTAAAAATTTTCTAAACAAGCTTTGTGAAGCGTTTCCAGTGCATTGTGAATGCGTTGGAAATCATTTCAAGATCATTCTTGAACATTTAAGAACATTGGCGGTGTTTCATGAATGAATTGGGGAACATTGGAAATGCGTTATGAATCGTTGTCTAGCGTTGTAATGCATTCTAAATGCATTTAAAATTCGTTGAAATGCATTTCAACGCGGTTTTCGTTAAGCCTGGTTTTCCCAAATAGGGTCACAATTGCTTTACTGCTCAAGCATTGATAACAATCCCTGTGAAAAAAATAAAATAAAATAAAAACAGAACAAGGAAACGAAACCGAAAAGATTATAAGTTATAATAGCTGGCCAGCGTGAACTCAGAGCCCTACCCATGCCACACCACAGACCACAGCGATGTTCATTTGACCATACAAACACAGCATAATTAATGAGGTGTAAATGCTCTATTTATTCCCAGTGATAGCTTCGATTGGTGGATATTTCTGCTCATTGTCGGAGGAAGAAAATGCTTATCGAACGGTTTAGATTTCGACATACAGTTTAAGAAACCTCCAATGTGGCTGGTCGAAGCATCTTTTGCAGGAAAAATGAATCAGAAATGAGCATGAGCTTTGTAAACATCATTTTAAGATGAAGCCACATATTAAGGGGGCTTGATAGTCTATTGCCTTTTAACCAAAATCAGACTCATGCAGAAGCAACCACCATCAAGCAACTCATTGCCATGAATGGTGACAAACGCAATGATGTTTGAGTCTCTTGCTACCATGGAAACTGAACAAGCTTTTGTCAGATGTCTTTAATAGTGCTTCCTCGGTAACAATAAATGAGCAAAAGCACTTAGTCAGGAGGGCAAGAAACAACTTTTTACAAATTATGGGATGTAAACAAGATATCAGCTTAAAACTAGTGCAAGAATTTAATTTAAATCTTACCTCGCAAGTGAGCAGTCTGGACAAATCTTTTTTTCAACTGAATCCTTTATTCAGAGAGTAAACATTACAAAACAGTTCTTCTGCTTCCAAATTAAAGAGGACGTTTGAGGGAAAAAGCCTCTCTCAGCTCCCTTTTTATCAGCAACCTCAACCAAGAAGCTAAACAGCAAGAATCTGCCCCTTTTGCATCCTGGGAGATTCCACATATCTTTGAGTGGGAAAGGCTCCTCCTTTTCTTCTAAGGTTCTGACCAGGCTTCAATCTTGCACCAAGGGTTGTCCAGGCACCCTCAACTTTCAGCGAAACTTCCACCAGTGAAGATTGGAGCCAGTGAGACAAGGCACATCTGCTTTAAGGCCCCTTGTCCACGAACAACAAACTATGAGCAGATTGAGGCGAGCGTTCGAACAAAGTTTGTTGTATTCACAGTGCCAATAAGCGGTTCTTTGGAATTGGCAAGGTTCAAGCCTTCTCAACCCGTGATGATGAGCTCTGGTACCAGCAACTGACCCAAAACAGTTATTTAGGGCTATTTTGACACATTCAAGGTAAATCCTTCATTTGATTCCACTGACCAGGTTGTGAATTCAAATGAGCTGAATATAGCTGCATGACCAGCTGTCATGAGACAATATGCATGCATAACACACCCAGTCCCCAACTAAAATCTCTGTTGAAATAAGAGTTTTACTACCACCCTCCCCCACCCCCAATCGCTTTTAGTGAAAACCCTAAGGTTTCTATACATTTTCTAGACTATCGAGCTACCTTAATCACTATGGCCAGGTGTTAGCAAGCATTACCCCTTAAATCTACCAAATTAAATGTGAGCAGTATTGGTAGCCATGGTGGCCATACTGCTATTTGGTTTCAGTGTACCTACATGTAAATACATGAATTTGTGTGGTATTTCTTCTCACTTTAACCCACGTCCAACAAGCTACACAATTAAATTTTCTTTCTTTTCATTACTACCCTTTGCACAGAAAGGGTAAAAAGCACAACAACATATATGGAGTGTGACTCTTACTGGGTGCCTAATGGACACAACGGACCAGCGCAAGAGAAAAAACAAAGACGAGAAATGAACGTGCCGGGAAAAAAGCAGTCTACTACAAAAAAGCAAAAAAGTTACAAATCGATTGCTCTAGATACCATTAACTTATCTTTGGTACTAACATTCATATAACTATTCTTAGATTTGGCTGACTTCCAGCCAGCATGCCTATCCAGAAACTCTCCAGAAATACCAGCAACATTTGATGCAGTAGCGCCCCCCTTTTTGAGGCTATGAGTGCCATAGCTGTTAACATCTTTGACAAAAATTCTAATAGTCTCGCTAAAAAATTCCCTAACTGTAGAATAAGAGATAGAATGTTGAAGGCCAGTACCTTTGGATGAAAGTCTACAAACTAAAGGCTGAACAGGATTATCAGGCAATTTAGATAACGTTTTTTCAGTGATGGAAACAGGACATGTAATCTTGCCTGACCTTGCAAAATAAAAGAAATGCCCTTGAGAATGTTGATCATTCTTACGCTTAGGGCAAAAAGTTGACATATAATCAGAAAAAATAGAAATATGACTTCTGTAGATGCGAATAACTTCGTCACAACGCATGAGACCAGCAAGAGCAATAATAAAAATAAAACAGGTTCTAAGGTTAGAAAGAGAAACCTGAGGAGTGTCAAATTTTTCTGCTGCTTTAGTGACTAAGTCGATGTTAACAGGCTGTTTCCGTTGAACATGTTTACCCAATAAACGTTTAGAAGCTTCCAAAACTTGCTTAACAAGACTGCATTCGGTTGGAGAATTAGCTCCATCAATCTCATGAGCCCACCTAACTCCATAAACAGCAGCTTCAATAGGTGCAGGAGATTTACATGATTTAACTTTCTCTCTGAGATATAAAGAAAACAAAGAAAAGAGAAACAGGGAACTGGTTACAGCCTACATTATCCTTTTTCCATTTTTTCCAATTAAGCCACACATTTTTATACTGAACATTAGAAGACGTAGCTTTTAAGCAAAGTACAAAAGCAGGGAGAGAGTTGGCCAGGCCCTTCAGACTCAGTCACCAAGAACAAGACTCAGTCACCAAGAACGGGAAACCAGTTTCCTGTTGGTTGCAAGGGATGGGTGACAGTGCAATTAAGTATCACCATGACAAAACTTACTAGCCCCGGTGAGGTGAAAATTGTCATCTTAGGCCACATGACCAGCCGCAACCAGGGTGTTTCTCCTCAACAACAAGGGAGGCAGAGAGAGAGACCCTGGGAACAAGGTTACTGTTAGTGTGGTGGCAATCACCGACTAGTTTCCGGGAGACTTGATGCTCGATACTTACGTGATACCCCTGTGCATAGAGGAAACATTGAGACTGTACTGATAAATGAATTCAGTCAGCTAATTTCCATTATTCATTGTTGTGAAGCTTGTAATTACACACTCCAAATTCAACACACAATCTGGAGTCACTTTGTAATGCTTCACAACCTACATATCATAGCAAAAGAAATTTAATTGAAAGGATTTCTTTTGATCTTTTTTTTCTATTTTAAATCCTTTTCAACAAAACGTGGCTAAATGACTGGCAGCCGATCAAGGTTTTCAGAACATCACACTACTGACAGTCTGGTACATGTATGTTTTGGACAAATGCAGAGAAATAAAATAATTTATCCCATCTAAACTATGATATTTTTATTAAGTTATGCCAAGCGATTCGGAAGACTTTCATAGTTTTTTAACTAAACTTGCAGTAAACTGATGTGTCGTGTGTTGTTCACTGCAGACTTGCGGTGAAGGTTTTCAGAAACCTGGTTTTCTGAATCGCTTCGTCACTTTTTAATTGTCAAACAAATCAGAGTGCAAGTCATTTGGTGTTTTGACAACCTTGGCCAGCTAGTGGCTTTCACTACTCATGGCTTAGCATTAATAATATCCATGGAATATAGTAAATATTCATAGAATTGCTATCAACACACATATTTCCCTTTAAAATTTGCAAAATCACTTTATTTACAGCTAAAAGCAATAATGATGATGATGATATTTATGAAAGAAAAAGGAAAACGAGAAAAAGAAAACAAAACTACTAACACAACCAGTCAAACGAATAGTGAGCTTCATGTATCTTGTCATGTGACAGCTGATCCCATGACTATATACTTGGCTCATTTGAACTCACTCTCACCTTGGAATGTATCAAAATTGCCCTAATATACTGTCTTGGGTCATTTGCTGTTGCTGGAGCTCATCATCAAGGGCTAAGAAGGCTTAAACCTTGCCAATTCCAAAAAACAGCTTATTGGCACTGTGAATGCAACAAACTTTGTTGGAACGCTCACTTCAATCTGCTGACAATTTGTTGTTCGTGGACAAGGGGCCTCAAAGCAAATGAGCCTTGTCTCACCTGGCTCCAATCTTCACTGGCAGAAGTTTCATCAAATGCTGAAGGTTCCCGAACAACTTTTGGTACAGGATTGGAACCTGGTCTGAGATTTAGAGGAAATTGGTAAATTATATTGGAAGAGCCTTTCCCACTCAAAGATATGTGGAATTCCCAGGATGCAATGGGGTCAGATTCTTGCTGTTTGGGCTGCTTGGTTGAGGTTGCTGATTAAAAGGGAGCTGAGAAAGCTCTTGTTTGCTTTTTTCCTCAAACGTCCTCTTTAATTTGGATGCAGAATAAGAGCTGTTTTGTAATGTTCATTCTCTGAATAAAGGATTCAGTTGAAAAAAGATTTGTCCAGACTGCTCATTTGCGAGGTAACACTTTTACAACCCTTCTCTATGCTATTACTTTGCTGGAGAAGTGCACTGTCATGACTGTTTTATTTTTTTCCTTTGCTTCATGTGTAACAAACACTTTCTCACTGATATTGCTGGAAAAGACAACAAAACCTGACCACAGCAATTTTTTTCGTGACCCTATGCAGGTTTGAAAATTGTAACTGGCATGGAAATTGTAGATGGCAACAATTATTTACTTTCCATGATTTTACTTTTACCAGCTTTTTAGGGATCAAATTTGAGGTAGATAAATCTTCTGTGTAATGAACCAGAATAAAGCCAATCTGTTAAATTGTTCTTCCATAACATTTGAAAGGTTGATGGTAGGTATAGGCAGAAAATACCCATTTTTGGCAAAGTGAAACTTTGAAGATTTTTCTCTCCGCGAATGACAAGAGTCAGTCCACAAGTTTAGGTTCATATCATAAATCAATACAAAGATAATTTGTAAAAAAAATTGTTTCTTGCCTCTCTGACCAAGTATTTTTGTTCATTTGTTATTACTGAGGAAGCACTATTGAAGACACCTGATAAAAGCTTGTTCTGTTACCATGGCAACAAGACACTCAAATATTGTGTTTGTCATCATTCATGGCAACAAGTTTCATGATGGTGGTTTCTCCTGCATGAGTTCGATTTTGGAGAAAAAAGTAGTCTGTCGGAGACTGGCGCTAGCATTAGAGATTGCGGATTTAAGCAGACTTAACTTGATGATAGGAAACCCATGTGGATATCAATTTCATGCAATAAGTAGTTTTGTTAAATAGCCGACGTTGATATGTGTCAAGGACCGGAAATCAACCTTTAGTACGCTCTCATGCAATGTAGAGTATCACAGATAAGCGTCCAGTGTTTTTGCATGCTGTCGAGAGTTCTTTTGAGAGTTAGTTGACCTTGTAAACCAGTCGAGGGAAGTTTACCAAACCAGTTGTGTTAACCAGTTGAGAAGGAGCCTGTGACCCAATAAACCTACTTGTGGATCTGTGAGTATTATTTGCCCTGATTTATTTTCCCTTTTGTGAGATTCGTGGGGAGTCGTTATTCTTGGAGGCAAATGTTTCCCACACCTGGCACCTCTGACGCGACACGCTCAATCAAGAGCAAGAACATGGAAGCCTTAACTACCAAGTTAGAGCAGCTAAAGCTAGCTGTGAGCAGAACCAAATCGATAATAGCACAGCAAAACAAAGTAACGATTGAAAGGCATCTCTCCGCCCTTTAAAACCTTGTCTACGGAGACCGACAATTTGAAACGAGTGGTCGAAGAACAAAAACTCACAGCAAAAGAGGACCTTGAAGAGGTTAACAAGTGGAATGACAGTGTGGACACCAAGATCTTTGCTGCAGATGAAAGCATCAAGATCCTAAAAGACAGTATCGAGGAATTCCGTCAAACAGTGCAACTGAAGAAGCAAGAGAAAGAATTGGACTTCGAAAAGAAGCTGTTTGAAACCAAGATGAAGTTCCAGACTGAGCTACAACAAGCGAAAGAGAAGAGTGAAGGAGCGAAAATTCAGAACGAAACTACCGATGGCAGATCTGTCTCAAGCCATGACCTGCCGGCAAAACTACCCAAGCTCCAAATAGCTCATTTCGATGGCACTTATGAGGACTGGCCCAGGTTCTGGAACCAATATGTGGAAATCATTGATAAAGCGACAATGCCTGGCATAACAAAACTTGCCTACCTAAAGTCTTTCCTCGACCAGAAAGGGAAACATTCAGTAGAAGGATTGCCATTTACAAATGAAGGGTACAACAGAGCCAAGTCCATACTGCTGGACAAATACGGGAAAGATTCGGAGATTATCAAGGCCTACTCCTAACAAATATTTGACCTGCCTTTAATACCTAACCAGAACCCTCACAGAGTTAACAAATTTTGCGACAAATTGACTTTTTCAGTGCTGTCCTTACAAACAGTGGGGAAACTGGAACAAGTTAATGGCTATGTGGCGATGACTTTGGACAAGTTGCCGGTGATCAGAGAGGACTTGGTGTGAACAGACTCATCATTTGAAAGTTGGACCTTTGACAAGTTGGCAGAAGCATTGCAACTCTGGACTCGAAGAAATCCAATCAGTAAACCAGATGACAGAAATCAGCAAGATGATAGAAACCGACGCGATGACAGAAAGAAAGATAAGCCCCCATTCCATGTGTACAACACGCAACAAAAGTATGGCGCAAGCAAGCCATCTTGCGTGTATTGTGACGCGACAGAGCACAAGTCCTTTAACTGAACCAATGTTGTTAATTTGGCTGAAAGACGGTCGATTCTGCTTCAAAAGAGGTTGTGCTTCAATTGCACCGGCCCCCACAAAGCTGAAAATTGTCGCAGCAAAATGGCATGTCAGAAATGTAACAAGAAACACCACACCTCAATTTGCGACAGCGATCAAGGTACTCAAAGGTCCGAAGGATTGTTGACAGCCCATCAGCGGGACAAACTAGAAGTGGTGTATCCCGTAGTTCTAGTTAACAATCAAAACCAGAGCCCTATTGGATACTGGAGCTGGAAGCTCATACGCCTCTGCTCAGCTAATCAACGCCTTGCACATCAAACCTGCAAAAATCCAAGCAAAACGAATCGAAATGATGCTTGGCTCCATGACAACCAAAGTGGAAATGTATGACGTCAACGTGACATCTATTAGTGGAGATTTTAGTATGGGTGTGACAGTTTCCAAAGTCGACAAACCTGAGCTTATGACCCTAGAAAACCCAAAGTATGAAGAGTTGATGGAAAAGTACACACATATGCGTGGAGTTATCATGGATGACAAGGACGCCAAGCCACAACTGCCAATCCATCTTGTACTAGGTGCTTCCGAGTACGCAAGAATCAAGACTAGCACTTCTCCAAAGATAGCATTGTCAGGTCAGCCTGTGGCAGAGAAAACAACACTCGGCTGGACAATAATGTCAGCAGGTCTCAAAAACGAAACCAGTACTACCCTCCTCACCCAGGCAACCAGTGTGAATTTCGAACAGCTCTGTCGTTAAGACGTTCTTGGCCTCTCCGACTCGTCAATCAACAACCAGGATGTAGTCTACTCCGAGTTCAAAGAACAGTTGAGTCGCCATCCGAACAGACATTATTACACCGGCCTCCCCTGGAAAGGAAGTCATCCACTTCTGCCCACAAAAAAGTCTGGCACCCTTAAAAGACTGCACCAGCTCTTAAGAAGACTTGAACGTACCTCTACCTATGACCAGTATGACGCCATAATCCAGGAACAAAAAGATGAAGGAATTGTTGAGTCAGCTCCTGCCGAACCCAAGGGGACCGAGTTTTACATACCACACAGGGCAGTAGTTCGTGAAAATGCAGAAACCACGAAGTTAAGAATTGTATACGATGCCTCTGCCAGAGAAAGCCCCAACCAGCCATCTTTGAATGACTGTCTTCATCCGGGACCCCCCTTGCAGAATCTGCTATGGAACGTATTAATCAGAGCTCGGTTATATCCAGTACTGCTAACCGGAGACTTGCAGAAAGCATTTCTACAAGTACGTATTAAAGAAGAAGAGTGTGACGCACTCAGATTTTTCTGGAAATTTAAAGGACACTCTGAGATAGAGACTTTAAGATTTACACGGGCCCTGTTCCTTTCCTGTTGGGAGGGGTGATTCAGCAACATTTGAAGGCATGGGAGGAGCGAGAGCCAGAATTAGTCGCCCAAATTAGGAAGAGCCTCTACGTCGATGATTTAATCACCGGAGCACCGACAGTCCAACAAACTCAAAAGCAGAAGAAAAAGGCCATTACAATCTTCAGTGACGGTCAGTTCACCCTCCAGAAATGGAAGTCCAATGCTGTTGAGTTAACACAACCTGCTGAACAACACGACAACAAAGAGCAGAGCTTCGCAAAACAACAACTTGGTACCAAGACATCTGAGACCAAGCTACTGGGACTATCCTGGGATCCAACCGCTGACACATTGAACGTTTGTTTTCCCCAACAAGAAGTGGAAACAACCAAGAGAGGAGTTCTTTCACATCTAGTGAAAACATATGATCCCCTGGGACTGATCTCACCCATGACGCTTTGTGGAAAGTTCATTTTCCGGGACATTTGCGAGAGGAAGCTAGCCTGGGAAGTGCCTCTCCCAGCCGATCTGAATAAGAGGTGGCACAAGTGGCATTGCAACCTACCAGACACCGTCAGCGTGAAGTGAGCAATGGCGCCCTTTAAAGAGCCAATTAAGTCAATCAAACTTCACACCTTTGGAGACGCTAGTTCGCAAGGCGTATGTGCCGCAGTTTACGCAGTCGTCGATCAAGAGTCAGGGGTCACCCAGGGTCTCATCACGTCCAAGTCGTGCCTATCCAAACAAAACCTGACCATTCCCAGATTGGAGCTTGTTGCCGGCAATATGGCAGCAAACCTAGTGGTCAACGTTCGAGATGCTTTGCTGCCTGATTGTGATCCACTCATCCACTGCTGATTAGACAGTACTGTTGCCCTCTATTGGATACGGGGAAGTGGAGAGTACCGCCAGTTCGCATGAATAAAATAAAGCAACATCAAGGAATTGTCTGGCATCACGTTCCCACCGATCAAAACCCTGCTGACCTAGGAAGCAGGGGGAAAGTGTAATCAGCGCACCACTATGGATAAACGGACCTCCATGGTTGCCCTATCCAGATCATTGGCCCCCTAATATTGAAGTGCGGGCCTCACCCGAGTCCCGAGCAGAAGCCAAGATAGCCAAGGAAATCCTGGCTGTAGCTGTACTAAAGAAAGATGCGTTCACAGAGATGTTGGAGAACCTTAGCCTGTGGAAAGCTTTGCGCGTTTGCGCTTGGATCGCCAGATTTCTCACCAACTGCAAAAGATTGAAGTCAATAAGAACCAGCGGACCACTGACCACAGACGAGATCAAGTAGCAAGAAGTCTGGTGGACTGAATGCGTGCAAGCTGAAGCCGTAAGCTCGGAGAATTTCTCAGCAGATAAACTTCAACTTAACCTGCAACCAAGGGAAAGCGGTATACTGGAATGCAGAGGAAGACTCATTGGCGCCTACCCAATCTACCTTCCAGACGACAACTTGTTTACTTTCAAGTTCGTTCAACAAGCGCACCTTACGACCCTTCACAGGGGAGTTACCCTTACAATGACCAAGGTCAGAGAAACACATTGCATGGGTCCCTCGCCTGAGAGCGTTGAGAAAAAAGGTCATCAAAGGCAGTTGGGGTTGCAAGCGATTTCAAGCCCAGTGCCCACCACCAGGAAGTTTGCCTCTCACACGCACCGAAGGAGTGATGCCCTACGAAACTATTGGAGTCGACTTTGCTGGCGCCATAAAGTATCGTGTGACACTGAAAACTGAGGGAAAGGGTTACCTAGGCCTCTACGCCTGCAGTCTGACCAGAGGAGTGTACCTTGATCTCATTCCAAGCTTAGAAACAAACAAGTTGCTCACAAGTTTAAAAGATTTCATCACCAGACGCGGTTGTCCACGCATGATCTATTCAGACAATGGAAGCACGTTTAAAGCCGCTGCTGATTGGCTGAGTAACGTAAGGAATGATGAGAAATTCCACAGCTGCCTCGCACAACTTGACCTGACTTGGAGATTTAACCTCAGCAGAGCTCCATGGTGGGGTGGCCAGTTTGAAAGGCTAATAGGCGTATTCAAGTCGGCTTTTCGTAAGACAGTGGGAAATGGAACCTTGTCCTGGGGAGTATTGTCTGAGGTCGTACTTGATGTAGAAATCGCCATAAATGGTCGTCCCCTGACTTACCTAGAGGAAGATGTTGAAATGCCGGTTTTGACTCCAAGCTCCATGCTACACCTACATGCCAAACCAGCTCCCCGAATTAAGTGCTCATCACATTCAAGAGAGAGACCTAAGGAAGAGAGCAAAGTACCTCCTTCGATGTAAAGAAGCCATGTGGTGCAGATGGACGAAAGAGCACGTTCAGAGTCTAAGAGAGCGGCACGGCAAAAGCGGAGGAGAGCAGACCCCACACTTCTCGGTAGGAGACATAGTTATCATACAGGACAAGTCCCAAAATCGAAACTCGCGGAAACTGAGAATCATGGAAAGGTTAATTGTAGGACGTGACGGGATGATACGCGGAGCCAAGGTGCGAGCTAGGAAAGGAGAGATAGAGCGAGCCATGCAGCATCTCTACCCACTGGAGTTATCTGTCGACCGTGCACCCAACGCAAGCTCAAGCCTAGACCCAGAGGTTCCACCCTTCAGGCCAAAACAAGCCGCAGCTGCAGCCGCCAATCTGCAAATCCAGGAAATTGCACATTCAGAACAATCCAGTGACATTTAAAGGAACAATGGACAATGAACATTTAATTTAGCTTGTTCAATTTAAAGCGCACATAATTTGTTAGAGACTAGTTTCGAAAGAAAACATCTATTCCTTAGAAAGAAATATATGGGGGGAGTGTCGGAGACTGGCGCTAGCATTAGAGATTGCGTGATTTAAGCAGACTTAACTTTATGATAGGAAACCCATGTGGATATCAATTTCATTCAATAAGTAGTTTTGTTAAATAGCCAACGATGATATGTGTCAAGGACCGGAAATCAACCTTTAGAACGCTCTCATGCAATGTAGAGTATCAAAGATAAGCGTCCAGTGTTTTTGCATGCTGTCAAGAGTTCTTTTGAGAGTTAGTTGACCTTGTAAACCAGTCGAGGGAAGGTTACCAAACCAGTTGTGTTAACCAGTTGAGAAGGAGCCTATGAGCCAATAAACCTACCTGTGGATCTGTGAGTATTATTTGCCCTGATTTATTTTCCCTTTTGTGAGATTCGTGGGGAATCGTTATTCTTGGAGGCAAACGTTTCCCACATAGTCTAGGGTACCATAGCACCTTGACTACAAAGCAAACATGCTTATGGCGAGAAACCACAACAACAATCAAACTAGAAGACAAAACAATTCAGAACTCACAAAGTACATGAGTGGGCTAAACTTGGCCCAAGAATAATGCACATGTCATCGGCTTCCCTGTGGGGTTGACCCCCGGGCTAACGAGGGGGATTGTAAAATCAGTCAAGCAAACTTGAGGAATTTCCCCAGGGGGTCGAGGAATCTCTCAAGACAAAGCCCCCTGGGTGAGGTGTCTCTAAGCTGAAAATACCTGTGACATCCTTTTCAAACTTGTGAATTCCCCCATGCCCTAATCTTTAGTCGTAAAACAATGTCAAGATTTTCCCCTACCCTTGGGCAAAGAATCACATCCATCTGCTTATATTCCCCCACATTATCTCACTGGTAGGCCCAGGGGTCGACCCCACAGGGAAGCCAATGACATATGCATAATAAGAATGTGTGGGCCAACCTTGGCCCACATATTATAAGAATAGGAAACAGCTAATAGTTACCAAAGTGGCAAGGTACTAAATAAACGATAACCACCTTATAACTTATACCCCTAGTCTTAAACTGAACACCCTCCTTGATGAAAAGGAGTTATTAAGAACAAGGTAGCTGGTGTTTCATGCAACAAGAATAAAAAAAAAAAGACCAAAACAAAAATTGAAAGTTTCTGTGCTACGTTACTGAAACAAAATGATACACAACCACCATCAGATCAACCAGCTGCTGAATACTGATTACAAATTCACAGTTAAATGATCCATTCCAAGTGTCACCCCCTAAAAATGAATTCAAAGCAATTAAAAACAATTATACAACCTACACCTTTTTAAAGAAAAACTACAAAATCCTGCATGATTTGCTACATTGTGGCTTATTTGCGTGACTTCCCGAGTCAGCACGATTTTAATTATAGGGAGTCGTATACCTTGGATGTATAATTATTAAAGGTGACAATGTATGCTAATACTAGATTTAAAAGGAGGTGTTTTGAGGCACTATTACACTAAGAAATTTTTCCTGCAACTTGTCTCACAACAATGCAACAGGATTGCGAGACAAGATGCACAAAAATTGGCTGGTGTAACAGCGAGTTAGTAGACTTTTAGTCAGTTTTTTTAGAAATATACAAGATCATTAATGCTGTAATTCAGCAGGTGGTCTTCTGTTGATGTTGCATGCTGTTTGCTGTTTAAGCAAAGAATCATTAAAAATGATCACTGCAATCCTTAGGAGCGTTGGACACTGAAAAAGATAAACAAAAAGCTTGGAAATAGATTTTGAAACAGGGAGGTAGACGATTGGTAAAATGGTTAATATTTTTACTTGTGCATCAGTTGAGATTCTTAAAACGTCGATGTTAGGTTCATGTCATATATTGACTACATCTTTAAAATATCGGCTGTTATCATTTCCAGTTTGTCAACGTGCAAATCGATTTCTTCGAGTGACGTAAAGATGAAGCTTCACTCACAACCGCAGTCAAAGTTATAATATATCGTTTTTGTTGTATTCCTCAGTACCGCTGCAGTTTTTAATCATTGTGGGCAACAGGACAAATATACCGTTAAAAAGCTTCTTTTCTTTTTGTTGCGATCAAAATGCAGTTGTGACTATGGTCATTCATTAAGACAGCATTCACTAGACTTGGAAATATAATTACCTGTGGCCCTCAACTACTTTAATCTCTTAAGTGAGAAATTTTGCAGCTCATGAACGGAAGTTTTAAAACGAAGAACCAGTGAGAAAGATCTTTGGCATATTTTAGTGTATTTTAAGGAAAGAATAACTATCTTCGCTTTTAGGGCTTTGATTAACCCATGAAGGCTTTACGTTACGTTGCTTTAAAAATTTCTGCCCTCCAGACCCAGTGTGCTCGGTTGCTGCCGACAAATGTGACCGTAAATGATTTCCTTTAACTGAGAACAAAGATGAAGTAAGTCAATCATTTCACCAAGCAAAAATTTGAACGAGATCACACGTTTTGCTGACAGCCCTCAAGCTGTATCTGTATGATAATGACAGGCTAAAATGCTGCGCCTTCTTTTAGATATTTCTAAAGCTATTCAGGTTTTCTTCATCTATCATCAGAGGGCTCTATGATTTCAAAATAAATTATATGGAAATGCAAACGCCAATAACTGGTGCTTAAAAGAATTTGTAGATAAGTTATTGGAGTCATAAGAGTTAGTTTTCTTCAAGTCATCTCGAGGATCACGTACCACCTTTACAGCTGCATGCTGTCAAAAATAAGTCATACACTTTAACCATAGAAAAAAGTATAAAAAAAAAAAAAGAAGTGTGCGCAATAAAAGAGACATTAGCTCAACACGAAGGATACTTAAAGCATCAGGGTTTTGTTTAATTCTTGTCTGTTTAAGAAAATATTATTTGGATTCAGGATACCAGGTGCTCTATGTTATATGATCGCTTGAAACAGAATATTACTAATTATTCAAATGTGCTCTATGTGTTAAAGACATATTTGAATAGTTTACAGTGGAAACTGTTGATCAAGCACCTATCTACTTTGCGTCTTTAACTGTCCTCAAAACAGGAAAATTTGCGCGGCTGGAAGATAATAACAGTGGATGTTTACTAAGTAAGAAAAAGTATTAAAAAAAAAAAAAGAAGTGTGCACAATAAAAGAGACATTAGCTCAACACGAAGGATACTTAAAGCATCAGGGTTTTGTTTAATTCTTGTCTGTTTAAGAAAATATTATTTGGATTCAGGATACCAGGTGCTCTATGTTATATGATCGCTTGAAACAGAATATTACTAATTATTCAAATGTGCTCTATGTGTTAAAGACATATTTGAATAGTTTACAGTGGAAACTGTTGATCAAGCACCTATCTACTTTGCGTCTTTAACTGTCCTCAAAACAGGAAAATTTGCGCGGCTGGAAGATAATAACAGTGGATGTTTACTAAGTAAGAAAAAGTATTAAAAAAAAAAAAAGAAGTGTGCACAATAAAAGAGACATTAGCTCAACACGAAGGATACTTAAAGCATCAGGGTTTTGTTTAATTCTTGTCTGTTTAAGAAAATATTATTTGGATTCAGGATACCAGGTGCTCTATGTTATATGATCGCTTGAAACAGAATATTACTAATTATTCAAATGTGCTCTATGTGTTAAAGACATATTTGAATAGTTTACAGTGGAAACTGTTGATCAAGCACCTATCTACTTTGCGTCTTTAACTGTCCTCAAAACAGGAAAATTTGCGCGGCTGGAAGATAATAACAGTGGATGTTTACTAAGTAAGAAAAAGTATTAAAAAAAAAAAAAGAAGTGTGCACAATAAAAGAGACATTAGCTCAACACGAAGGATACTTAAAGCATCAGGGTTTTGTTTAATTCTTGTCTGTTTAAGAAAATATTATTTGGATTCAGGATACCAGGTGCTCTATGTTATATGATCGCTTGAAACAGAATATTACTAATTATTCAAATGTGCTCTATGTGTTAAAGACATATTTGAGTAGTTTACAGTGGAAACTGTTGATCAAGCACCTATCTACTTTGCGTCTTTAACTGTCCTCAAAACAGGAAAATTTGCGCGGCTGGAAGATAATAACAGTGGATGTTTACTATACAAATTTCAGTTCATTGTGCAACGCAGCAAGCAGAAATTGTCTTGAGCAATTGTTGTTCAGATAGCTTGTGAACACCCACATATCCGCATATCCACGCAACGATGATTGCTTCGCCATGCCAGCTAACTGACAGTTAATTACTATAGCAGTGAAATTACGGAAAAAGAAGGCAGAAAAAGAACGCATTATATTTCACACTTTTCTTGGGTAATGACACACTGATTATTTTCTTCTAGCTGACAGCTATAAGGCAGTTTATAAGGCATGTGGTTAGTCAACGGGCAATGAGTGAATTATTTTAATCAACTCAAAGGTGATGGATTACCAAGCAACTTCACAGTAAGGTATGTGGCACGATGCATTTGTACGTTGAATGTTGAGGGGGACGGACATCATTCTCAAACACTAGAACTCGGACAAAGTTGAAATGGTTATTTTATGGACAGTCTTCGTCAGACAATAATGGGTTGAAGTATTAATGATTTGTAGCACATATATTTGAGATCAGTCACAAATAAAGAAGCCTTGCCTGTGATCTGTTCTGTTGTAAAACAGCAGGAAGCGGATGGAGCATGAAAGAAGTGTAGGGGAGTGTTTTCCCTACTTCTCAGGAGTGCTCTATCCACTTCCTAAGTGCTTTACAACAGATCAGATCACAGGCGATGCTTCTTCATTTGTTTTACAATAAAGAATCATCGCAGTTATGAACACTACTTAAGCAGTAATGAAAATAAAGCCTGAAAAAACTGTTCATAACTGCGATGACCAGTCATATTTAATCATTAATCTGTAGTTCAAATATATGATTTTTATATATTCATTCTCATATATTCACCACTCACAGGTTCAAATCCCATACAAGCCTGAATATTTTTTTTCATGCTTTATTTTCTCTGCTGCTTAAGTGGTGTTCATAACTGCGATGATCAGTAACATATTTAATCATTAATCCACGTACAGTTCAAATATATGATTTTCATATATTCATTCTCGACAAAGAATTTCTTAATTTCCTCATGCATTTGCTAAAATGTTCGCAAAACTTTATTTTCCAAATCCTACAAGTGGCGTCAGCCATGCATCTGTACTCTTGTAAAGAACAGTAAAACAGACCAATCACAATCCTTGTTAGAATGGTTCAAAACATTTTATTGGTTAAACATGACCAAATTAAAGCTGTCAAAATGTCAAATCAATGTCAAAGGATCAAAAAGCAAATTGTTCAGTAAAGTGTGGCCGATTTCTATAAAAGATGTAATGATCAAGAGTGTAGATGATTATTTACATCCAGTCAAGTCGGCATAAAGCAACGTAGTGTTTTCTCATTCCAGAAACAGGGAATCATTTGTCAAAGATTTGAACAGTTGCAGGTAAACTTCCACTGTAAATAACAGGTCAGGTAAGAATGGAGACCAGCAATTACACACCTTGTTGATTTTCCGTGTTTAACTTGAATCCCACGCACTCATTTGGGCTGTTTCTCTTCTTTTGGATAGCTAGACTGTCTGGGAATATTGTTCGCTTAGCACTGATGGTGTGATGATGAACATTTGGAAAAACAAACAAACATTCTTGAGCCCAAACTAAAACTTATGGAAGATGAAACCTATGAAAGTATTTACCCCGGTCTAAAACAACAAAACATTGCAATATAACAAAGAGCAGCGCGAATGTTTCTTCTGACTTTCTTGGAGATCGAAGGTGGACAATTCAGACAAGTAACAAATATGTCCCGTAGTAAGCTAGACAAAAGATGTTTTGAATTAAATGTCCATAGAAAAGACAAAAGGAGTACAAACCTGGCAGAGATCAGTCAACAATGGTTGCAACGCAGAGATACACAGTAACGCCATTTCAAACAAAATCATTGTTAGATACAAACCCTAAAATACTTTCCACTTTCACTGGGGAAGCTTCTTCAAGTAAAGATCAGTCTCAGTGGTGAAACATCATCCAGTTACACAGCACCGAAGACTGCCCTAAAAGCGGATCTCCAATTTTTTTTTTTTACAGGCATGTACAAAGTCTTAATGCTGTAGAAAATTGTATAGAAAGGTGATGTGTGCCATTCCGGAAAAAAAACTGTCCAGTTTCGCCTGGCTTTTATTCACAATTTGAGGCCTCAAAAATAAACGACAACAAGGAAAATAAACAGTGTTAGGATCCAAATGAACTACTGGATAGCAAACAATTGGAAAACAAATATTCTTGACTTTCAGATGGTGAAAGCGTAAAAGAATTCACTGCGTGTCAAAAACAAGAAAACATTGTTAAGTGAGAAAACAAAGCTATGCAAATATTTCTTCGAGTTTTCTTGGAAGATGGAGAAATCACACATAACACTGGATACTTCTCGTGCCATCAGATTTTGAGCCATACACATGCATTTGATCGGCGTTTTCTTCCATCGAGTTTGAGTTTCTGTCGCGTTGCTTAAAGCAAAAACTTTCAAAAAACAATATCGTTAAAATATTCTATTCCTTTTTGTCTTCAATTTGTTATTTTATTTGTCAAAAACGTAGTTGGACACACGATTTCCCGCCAAAAATGCGGTAATACATCGAGAGTGTGACATTTCACATTGGCTTGTATGTCTTTGAATGGGTGGATATACGTCATAGCCAAAACCAGAATTTTGGGTTTACCTCGGTGGAAGAACCTGACGAGGTTTTCTTTGTTTTTTGAGCTATTGTTTTGCTGAACACTACTGTTTAGAATGTTATTATTTTCTTTCTTTTACATCATTCATGAGTTTCACAAGTTCTCACACCGAGGTAGAGCCCAAATTTCGATAGGTTACGATGTTTTGCTACCCATGGTGTTCCACGTGCAAGATCCACTATTACAACCTTGACAAACCACACGGGCTTTACACTCGTAGATCCGACCACTAAAAAAATAGCAAGGCCAACCAATCCATTTTGCTGTTATTAACATCCAAATGCTGTTTCTTACCGGTGTTAGTGAAAAAAATGAAGCGTGAAACACGCTAGTTTTTTTATGTTTTCTTGACAGCTTTTTCATAACTTTCTTTCAGATTCTGAGTATGTACATGCCTTTGATGGTTTTTTTCCCTCTAGTTTGATTTTTTGCCTTCCACAGAATTTAAGCTTTCAAGAAACAATGCTGATTCCGATAAAAGATAATAATTTTATTCTCTGGTAATAAATAAAATACTTGAGATAAATTCTTTGTTTATAGTTTAGCTCTTCTAGCTAGTTCACAGGCACTCCACTTAAAGAACTTGAAACAAATAATTCAAATAAGGAGGCAGACCAGTTGGCTATTTACAAGCATGGGCAACTCCAACTAGCGGCCAGAGCGGGACTTGAACCCAGGGCTTCTGCATCACAAGTCCACTACCCTAACCGCTTGCCCACACTGTCTCCACAAGGAGGCATCATCGGACATGTGATTTCCCGCCGAAAAATGCTGATTGCCCATATGATTTCCCATCAAATGTGGATTATAGGTCAACTTAGCTTACATAGTGGGGTGGACTTGCAAAGGTAGGGACTTATGGTGATGTCTCAACCAGAACCAAAATTTCTCGCATCAGTAGCCGGTTACTATACTTCTTTATCCATGGTGCTCTGCGAGCGCACCAAGCTCCACTTATGTGACAACAATCAAACCAGAGATGGAAGAGATATGGTAAGCCAAGGGTCAGTGAATTAAAGTAGTTTAGCGACAGAAGAAAAGTGAAAGCATTAAAGATCAAGCTCATTTGGATGAATTTCAAGACTAAAACTTTGGTCACAACTGTAATCTGCAGCACTTTGGAACAAAGAGTGGGTAAAGGGAAGCAACTTTGTTCGTGTACTAGCCAACTTTCCTTTTGGGAGAACCAAGGCAAATAATTTTTTGGGTTCAATATATGATCTTCATTTTTTTTATATTCACGTGTTATTCAGCAGCTGGTTTTCATCTGTTATTGTTGCATGATGTTTGCTGTTTTACAGAAGAGGCTTCAACAAGAAGCTAGTTCAAAATTGTGTTTCGTTCCTGGGATGATAATTTTGGAGGGCATTTGGAAATGTGGGCAAAAAAACGGATCTCTCTGGATTACCCTTAAAATCATTTACATGTATAAGGCCGATAACATTTTAAGCAAAGTACACTTCTTTCTCCTTTTACATGCAACGAGATTGTTCGTGTTATAAACATGTTTACCTCGACATTATTAGGGTTTCAATGCTTAATTCCTGATTTTATTGAATGACCCAATGGCCCAATTTTATTACAACTCACTGAATTTGCCAAGATGTTCACCGATTAAGGTAATTCCCCTGAAAAGGATGTACTATTAAGATTTTTTTCAGACTTGGCACAGTTGATAGTCATGCATAGGACATTAAAAAAATGCAATAAAAAGATGGGGTCACCGTGCTTGTTTTCGCCCTGCATGCCTTTTTTTCTGAGTGTTTTTACGGAGTTGTGTGAGAAATGTTCGAAGCATAAACAACTGAAGAAAGCTGTTATTATGTGGCAAAAACTATGAATAGTAGTGAAAACTGGAG